>SOMO01000003.1:888878-900370 GCA_028128575.1 Paedocypris carbunculus | reverse complement strand
GAGTAAAAGAGATTGAGAAAAGGGGAGTGAGAGATTGGAAGAAGCACGAGATGGAGATAAAACCAGAGAGGATGAGAGAGAGAGAGAATGAGACATAGAGTTAGAAGGAGGGCGAGCAAGAGCATGTGAAATTGAAGGTAAAACATCTTTATTTTCCTCAAGCAGGTTAATCATAGTGTGTGTGTTGAACCCAGTGCCAGTCTAGATAAGCCTGGCCAGGCACATCTGTCAGATGCCCAGCTGGATCTGTGATGGACTGTCTCAGCCCGACATCACGCCCGTCTGCGCTTTAGGTGCCGCTCTTACATTAGTGTGTCTCAGCAGACAGACTTTCTATTGGCAGCACGAGAACCCACAGTCCTGCACTTGTTCGGGCGCCAGATGTTTTAGCTCTTTGCAAAATCTTAATATGCAAGAACTGCCTTCGTGTGCAGTGACCAGCTCTTTGAGCCGCAAGGTGTCGAATCCGACACTGGATTCAATCAGTGAAATCCTGACACTCGGATCAGACTCCTGCTGCTCTCCACATGTCAGATGCCCAGGAGAATTCAAACCTTCCGTGATCCAACCAGCCATATTCTCAACATTCATGCCGGCAAAAGATGAAAAAGGAAAATAACATTCAACCCTGATAATGAAAAATACTTTTTGATTGGAAAACATTTAATAACATGGACTAGTTAAACAAGATAGAGGCACAAACTAATCACACATAGTTTATAACCATTTTCAGAGTTTTTCCCGTTTGAAATAATTTTTTTGGAACTACAAAGTACTTTAGAAACAGCAGAACTGACCATCAGGATTGATTTAAAATTGTGGTTAATATTTATTTGAAAACAATATTTATTAAGGATTCATAAAAGAAAAGGAGATCTATGAAAATAATGGTTAAAGTTTTTCAATTTTCTTTTTAGGGCCTTTATGTATGTGTTTTTCATTTTTATTCAATTGCTGTTATTTTGGAAAAAAAAATTGCTGTAAAATGACTATTTTATGGAAAAACATAGTTTTATTGCACAATTTTAGTGTGTTTTAAAGACAAATTGCTGTTTTTATTCCATGCATCATCAGAAGATTTTAGTAGTGGAATGTAAATATAAAAAAAACCTTTTAGCGAAATTAAATTTTACAGTAAACTGCTAGAAATCACAGCTGCCACCGGATTACTGTTTTTGTTTACTGGGAATAATAGATCAAAATTTAAAAAACAGTGTAGAATTGAAAAGCCTATAGTGATAGTACATAAAAAAAAAATATATATATATATATATATATATCGTTAGAATAGAACAAATATACTACTAATAAAAATTCAACAAGTATATTCCCAAATAAAATAATAAATAAGGATTTTTCACTCTAATGGTGCATCTGTTCTATTTGCTTCTGAACAGGGAGATTAAACTGACTCGGATCAGAACGATCCGCAGAGAAGCCCTGTCTGAACTTCACGAGCTGGAGAGAATGTGAGTCTTTTCTTTACTATTTGCACATGGATGTATATGTTAAAACTAAATCCACATGCAGATTAGCAGAGCAAAGAAGAGCCAGACCACAATGTATTTCACTCAGTTTTGACTTAATGTAAAACATCATTTAAACAAATGATATTTAGTCTTAATTGAACATGTTTAGACTTTGATATGGAACATGCTGTGTAATAGTGGCCCAAACACTGGAGATATGCATCAGCGTAAAGCGCTGCCAAGACAGAGATGCAGAAATTCCTTCGTGTTTTTTCGATGAAATATTAGGAGAAAAAACACACTCGTAAATCGTCTGGTTTGCGATGAAGCAGTCCCATACAGTTCTCGCTGCTCACATTTCCAGCTCTTATAATGGTGGTCACATGACCTTTTTTTCCAGAGTGGTGTCTGAAAACGGCGTCCTTGAGCGAATCGAAGCCTTCGCCTTCTCTAATCTGACAGAGCTACAGGAAATGTATGCAACTCAAGACGCACACACGCTGCAGCTATACACAGCTCGTCTTTATGTTTCCTCTCTTTACTCCACAGAACAATAACAAAATCAAAAAACCTTGCCATTCACAAAGACGCTTTCTGGAGGCTTCCGAAGCTGCGATATCTGTGAGTCGTTTCCTGATTTCCCCTTCACTATTCATGAATAAATGATCTCATGCTATGGTGGAAGAAGCCAAAGGGAGTTTATTCCCACGTGAGTCTCAGACTGCCACTGAGGCTTGAGTAGAAGCAGAATGACCTGAACAAAGGTCAACATAAACGTTTCTCACAGGAAGTGAATTCTGCAGACACAAGGTCCAAATGCAAATGTCCTTTTGATGCATTGCATTCATTAATCTTGTGTCCCCGTGTGCGTGTGTGTGTGTGCGTGTGCATGTGCATGTGTGTTCTTACAGGACTATTTCAAACACTGGACTTAAAATCCTGCCTGATTTCTCCAAGATAAATTCTGCTGCCCTTGAATTTCTTTTGTAAGTTTCCATTTGCTATCCCCAGTTACGATTTGTTCACATTATATATACACTTCATTTATACAGTAATTATTTTAAAATAAAAATCAAATATGTATATCTATCTATCTATCTATCTATCTATCTATCTATCTATCTATCTATCTATCTATCTATCTATCTATCTATCTATCTATCTATCTATCTATCTATACCTACACACTGTATATGGATATACACACATTACAGTACAGTCTACAGCACTTAAATAGCAACACAAAAACATTCATACACAAAAACTGTCTTTCCTTGTCTAATAAATGCTTTCACGTTGCAGTGACCTTCAGGACAATATGCATATAGAGAGAATTCATAGCAATGCTTTTGTGGGATTGACCAGCGCCACAATAACAGAACTGTACGTATGATGATGATAATCCATCTTGCTTATTAACACTGGCTTCAATGTTGTCTCATTTGATTATTTTTCATTACGCTGTTAAATAGATGTATTGATTTATTTATACTGTATATTAGATTAATTGTATATAATAAATTGATGTATTAATTAATTATTGATATAAAATACAGTACATTATATGATTGGATCAAAATATTAATAGCATGTAAATGCATGTTGTATGTACATACGCATGCAAATGTTTGTCTGCGAGAGATAAAATTAAATCTAACGCATTGTTTTCTCAAAGGAGATTAACCAAAAATGGGCTACGTGAGATCGACAGCTATGCATTTAATGGGACCAAAATAGAAAAACTGTAAGTTTGTATCTTTCATCTTACTAGCTCCTCCGAAAAGTTGCATGTCTAATGACGCTTCTGATCTTTCCACTGATCCCGCTCTCTTTCTCACAGCTTTCTCATG
This sequence comes from Paedocypris carbunculus, assembly GCA_028128575.1. NCBI lineage: Eukaryota > Metazoa > Chordata > Actinopteri > Cypriniformes > Paedocypris > Paedocypris carbunculus. Next base: position 897,051 of record SOMO01000003.1, on the reverse strand, counting down.
GGAAACCAGCAGCTGAGTCGGATCCACAGTTACGCCTTTATAGGAGCTGAAGGCCCCATCGTTCTGTAAGCATGAGCAACTCTGACTTTCAACAACAATACGGCTCAGCAGCTGGAGCCCCAAACACCTAATCTAGGTCCTATAATCCAGGACAAGTTCTCACTCCGTTCCTCTTCCGTTTTACACCATTCTTGAGTGCATAAAGTCATATCCATGGACAGGAAACCGACCATTAAGTGTTGATGTTACAGGGACGTGTCACGCACGGCGGTTCACGCTCTGCCTGAAAGCATCCTTAAGGGTCTGAAGCTCCTGACGGCTGAGTCCGTCTACCCTCTGAAGAAGCTTCCCAACCTGGAGCTTTTCACGGACCTCACACAGGCCAACCTGACCTACCCCAGCCACTGCTGCGCCTTCAAAAACTTCAAGAAGCACAAGTCAGTGGAACCCGCTTCAACACAAATACACAAAATAAACAACTGATGACTTAATAAAGCATGTGATCATAAAAACATTGTGGCAAAAAAAAGTTTTACACTTTATAATTGGTATGTGTTGGAAATCAGTGATGACCAACCTGCGGCCCGCGGGCCAAATCAGGATACCTGAATGTATTACATGTGGCCCACACTTTTATTTCTTCAATCACACAGTTAAATAGTGATTTTATTTCATTTGAAGACTTTTGACTCCAATCAAAATGACTGTATTTTGATTTTTGACTGTATCTACGAAGGACACATTTAGAGAAAAATCTCTACCAGAGTTTTGTCTCGCGTTACAATTAGATGATGATTCAGCTACACAGATGATTCTGTGCTGAGAATCAATTTTACATTTCCCAAACTGGATTTCTAATGAAACATGCATGAATGATGAGTCTGCCAATTATTGACTTTTGTTGGTCTAGACTTGTTGTTAATATCCAGCCTGCAAAATTCACAGAAAAGCAAAGTTTGGCTCCTAATTATTAAAAGTTGGGCGTCACTGCATTAAATGTGAGCAATGTATTTTTTGTGTTTTTCCTGAAAAATTAGATGAACCAGTATTTGATTCACAAATGGGATATGTTGCTACTTTAGCCAATTTGAATTTCATTTGAAGTTCAATTATTGTTCTAAATACTACGAGATTCAAGAATTGTTAGGTGTCAAAAACGTAACAAAAATGTACCTTGATTTCTTATTTTCGGATTTCAGTGTAAAATTCAATAAAAAATATTTTTTACTGGAACTTTAGTAAGGTATTAGTGTTTGTGTGGAAGATCACATCTCACACTGATGTATTTTTTTAATGCAAAGCTTGCAACCTGTTAACCTTTTAAACACAAGGCCAACGCTCCCTACCATTAGGCCACAAACGTACAGAAAATAAAACCAGTTTTTGTATTATATATTAAGAACCTTCAGAACACTGAACAATTCCTACTTTACTCACAATGCAAGTACTATTCCTCAAGGAAAAATATCCCTTTACTTTACGCAACAATATACTTGTTAAAATTGTCATGAGCATGTTTGAATTTTGAATTGTGATACAAGAAGTTGAGCTTCAGAACTGAACTATATTTTCTCACATTCTAAAACGTTCTGATGTGGTTTTTGCAGGTCCGTGAAGAATCAGATGTGCAGTGACCCTGGTGCTCTTCGTCTGGAGCCATATTTTTATGAAGACTACTGCAAAGATGTCATCGAAGTGACCTGCTACCCCACACCAGATGCGTTCAACCCTTGCGAGGACATCATGGGCTTCACCTTCCTGCGAGTTCTGATCTGGTTCATCAGTGTACTGGCCATTTTGGGGAATTTCGCGGTTCTGCTAGTTCTTCTCACCAGCCGTTACAAACTGACCGTCCCCAGGTTTCTGATGTGCCACCTTGCTTTCGCTGACCTTTGCATGGGAGTCTATCTGCTCCTCATCGCTGCTGAAGATGTTCACACCAAGTCTCTGTACTACAACTACGCCATCGACTGGCAGACTGGAGCGGGATGCCACGTGGCCGGATTTTTCACCGTCTTTTCCAGTGAGCTGTCCGTCTACACGCTGACCGCCATCACACTGGAGCGCTGGCACACCATCACGTATGCCATGCAGCTGGACCGCCAGCTGCGTCTGCGCCATGCCTGCACCGTGATGGTGGTGGGGTGGCTGTTTGCCCTTCTGACTGCTCTGATGCCCACGCTGGGAGTGAGTAGCTACAGGAAGACCAGCATCTGCTTGCCCATGGACGTGGAGACGTTCCTCTCGCAGGGTTACGTGGTGCTGCTGCTCCTGCTCAACCTGGCTGCTTTTCTGGTCATGTGCATCTGCTACTTCTGCATCTACCTGACCGTCCGCAACCCGGCTTTCGTCCCGGCCAATGCCGACATGCGCATCGCCAAGCGCATGGCTGTGCTGATCTTCACAGACTTCATGTGCATGGCTCCCATCTCGTTCTTCGCCATCACCGCCGCCTTGAAGCTTCCGCTCATCACGGTGTCTCACTCTAAAGTCTTGCTGGTGCTCTTCTATCCCATAAACTCCTGCTCAAATCCATTTCTCTATGCCTTCTTCACCAAGACCTTCAAGAGGGACTTCTTCATTCTAACTAGCCGATTCGGTTGCTTTAAAACGCGGGCTCACATTTACCGCACAGAAATCTCATCGGGACAAAACGGAGCCGTGGCACCTTCGCCCAAGACTAGCGATGGTACCCTGTATTCGCTTGTGCACATTGCTCAGGTACACTGACCTTTGGTGTGAAGAACTGAGACCAGCTGGTCAGGAGGATCACGAGGAACAATGGTGTCGGCTGATGTGGAGATCTGATGTTGAGCTTAACCTCCGTTCCATCGGAGTTCTCCACCTTTCACTAAGAGCTGCCTGGCTGTCCTCCAACCCTGTGGTGTAGAACAGGCAACGTAGATGAGAACTTCTGAACTTCATACAAGCACACAATATATTGCCAATAATTGTGCAATTGCAAAATTCCATGTGGATAAGACTGTCAAGCTCACAGTTACAGAACACAGAAGATCTGCTGCATTTTAACCAAAGGTGTAAAGAGTACCTAAAAACCATACTTGAGTAAAAGTTACAAGTGCCCAATTACGAGAAGATTTGAGTAAAAGTCGTTAAAGAAATTAAATGACATTAACCGTGGTAGGAAAAGACACAGACTTGTTGCAACAAACACAATGTAAAACGAGAGTAAAAGCTGCTTATATTTTTGATACGTCCTTGGCACAAGCACCGTACTCTAACAGTACTCAAGTAACAAGTCCATTTACTCAGTACTTTACACCACTGCTTTTAACAGATGAATGCTACTGGTGGAGAGCGTAAAGTTGGACTGAGATGTTTTTTTAATTGAGTAAAACAAGGTTTCATTTGTGTTTGCGTGTGTAGTTGTCCTATGTGCTGAAACAAAGAAGACATTTATAGCGCCTGCCATCATCGCTCTCTTATCACAAAGATTCCAGGCCTTTAAGACGGTTCAAGGTCACCGTAACCTCGCTGGCCAGCGCGCGTGAGAGCGGTCAGATATCCCCTTAACGCACATGAAACCATTACATCGAATTAGACTTTACAAGGTCGTTTATTGCTAAACTTGAGGGAACATGGCGTGCGCTCCACTCGGACAGAAACGCCATAAAGCGGGCGTTTAAAAAGTGAGTCTCACACTCTCCAAGCCTTCATTCAGCTCTTATCTTTGCACCTGCAATAATGTTTAAGCAGTGACACAGAGAGCTGTTGTTCGAGCCCTTTCTTTTCTGGCAGCAGCGCTTTGGGGAAGGGTGGGAGACGAGCTTGTGTGTGGCGGTTTTAGCAGCTGCGCTAAGCGGCACCCTGAACTCAAACCTCAAATAGACTAAGAACATCCTCACACAAAAAAGCAGAGAGAAACCCGGAGGAATCTGTTGTGAAGATATGACTTACATATCAAGGACACAAGTTCAATGCCGCGAGTCAAGGGAAAGTGGACGCAGAAAAGCCACACACAGTGAGGGCAGGAAGTTACCGTTTCTCTCCAGCGTCATTAGAAACCGGCCGATGAGTCCGACTAAATATTTGTGATAATTCGAGCATAGAGATGTCAACAACTCGTAAAATCCTCGCATTGATTTACACGAATCGCTCTTACCTCACATATACCTCACAACTATACTTCTGTTAAATTGGTTTTAATTCAAATGATAAGAGAACTTAATAGTGCTTAATTAATTTGTGCAATTTACTACGAATTTGTATGTAAGTATTTTGTCTATTTTGTATTTATTTTGACTGTGGTTTATTTCTAGACAAATCTTGAGTAATTTAGTAAAAATAACACGTCGCGCCACTAGATGGCGATGCAACACACCAAATGTACTACAAGTGGCAAAAACGTATAAATTGAATGACCGTATTTTAAAATGACTTTGACAAACGTACTAGTTTTAAAACAGTCCAATTAACTTTTTTGTATAAAATCTCAATCATAATAAATCCAAGATTTCCACAATTAACGAATCCAAGAGATAGATTTGCATAAATATAAAGCAGCATTAAACGTTTGCACTTACAAATTGAAATCTTCGGAATGCCTTCCATAATTTGGTCACGTATAGAACCATTTTGTGTTGCATAGCTTGAATTGCAATACAGGAAGTGAATGTTTCACATCCTGTAATTCAACACCCAATCACAATATCAGATTTGCAAAAACGAGCCAGACAAACTCCAAATCAGTAAAAGAAAAAAACTCTTTTATTCTTTAATACCATATATAATGCAACAATTGCATATCTTTGGCAAAAATAAACATTTATAAACCTTTTATTAACAGAGGTTAGCTTACAAAATCACAACTCAGGTTTGGTTTGCCATTGTGTATGGCAGTGAAGCATGAAAAGATGGGAAACTGGCAACTGATCATATGGGCAAATCTTTCATAATATAACAATGATAATAATAAGAATAACAATAGGCAGATTCTGAAATTGGCTTTAGTTTTTAAAACTCCTGCCCGGTTCCCTCCCTGCATTAATACTTGCATTCAGAATTAGAACTCAGAACTACAGTATGTACAAATGGGTGAGGAAAAATTGGCATCCACGGTTAAAGTGACAAAGAAAATGCTTCACGAGGAAAGGCAGTTTTAATCTAATCAACTCAACATTAAACAGGAAGTCCTACTATATCAGTGTAAAGGGGCGATTGGCAGTAATAATTCACATGCTTGGGTATATAAAATCCTAGAGGAACCTCAAACAGAACACTTAAAAAGCCCAAACTTTATCCGACTGAAGGTCGAGTCACTGGTTACACACTGCCAGGCAAGTTTAGTGAGCAGCGACTTTGGCGACGTAAGGGAAGTGGAGTACGAGAAGTTCAAGGTGGCTGAGGGTCCAGAGGGTTTTACTAGTAGTTCTGTTCTCCGTTAGCATCCAGACATGCCGCTGCTCTTAAGTCGACACTGTAAAGTTCCCAGGATTCTCTAGTCTGCTCTGAAGACGTTAGTGAGGACACATGGGTTTGCTCGTGACTTCACGGCGCTTGGACAAAAGCAGCATTGGCAAGAAATGACCGGCGTGGCGCCCCCTAGTGGAGCAACTGTCCTAAATATGGAAAACCTGATATTGAACAGGACACTGACCCACCAACCAACAGCGAGTAAAGAGTGGTTCAGTTTTCTGGCAGAATAGTCCAAGAAGTCCGTGACTTTGATAGGGCATTACTAGGGTTTGAAAGCAAGCGAAAACTTGGCTGGTGCAAGGAATGAAATTGGAACTGTCACTCAAAACTGATGCACGTGTTGAAAAGCCATTTCTTCAGAGCCGTCCGCCCGTCTCCAGCCGCAGACATGTGACCGTGACATCATTACTGCACGAAATACAAACCAGCGGTACAAAAATAAAAGAACTAGATATTTCGATCAACTAATTATTGCAATTCTCTTTGTATCTCATGATCCAAAATCAATGGCACTTTCAAATCCGCTTCTTTTTTTCTCGCTTTTCGTGAATGGTACTCTACAATGAAGAAGTGTGAGCGGTCCAGGGACTTGTAGAAACCATGCATTCCTTTTCAGTATAAATATGTCCGGATGAGTTGGATGTGGAAGCATGCAAAACCTAGTCCGTGTTTGTGTTCATCAGTTTAGTTGAGGCCGTGGAACTCCTTTACGCTGTGAACTCTGATTACGCGAGCCTTTAACTCAAAGCCTATAAAAATTAAGCACGTCAGTATGGCTTTTCTCTCCTGGGTTTGTATTGCCATGTTTGAAAAGTTGAGCAGAACGTTTTTCCAGTTATTCAAAAACGAAAGGAAAGAAAACACCTCAACAATTAGAGAAGGAAGATACACCAAACCAGAAGAGAGAGGTTGGGCAGGCCACAGGAAGGAGTTTCAGATTAGGAGCAGGGCAGGGTTTATTTCCGAACAAGTTTCCTGCTCTTGCGTCTGGAGGCGACTAAACTGGTGCGAATGCCGGCGAGGTGTAGAAGCGAACCCGCGGCCTCCTTCAGCTCCTCGTCCACCTCGTGTCGAGACGCTCTCCGGCTTCTCTTCCCTGAACAAACGCCCTCCAGTGAACTGCGCGACCAATGGGCTCCTACTTCCTGATCATGGGTGGGGCCCAGGCTGAAGCTGATTGGCTGCGAAGGAGACATCTGGCGAGCACAGGGAGGGATGGGCGTGCTGCTGTAGTTGTGATCCTGCTTTGGATCTCGACTCACCACCACCAAATCCCTTATAGACAGATCTATGGGTCCTTCTTGGTCATCTGGCAAAGACACAGTACAAAATATGATTAGAGACAAGAACATGCGGCTGGAGAACATGTACGAAGCCAATGCGTCATATCTGATTTTTTTTTTTACCAGGAATGGAATTTTAAAAATATATAGAATAGCTACTGTATTTTAGTAAGTGCTCTAACAATAAAAAAGTGGGTAAAAAAAAAGTCCCTAAAAATGATGTAAAAAAATCTTACAAAATGTCCAATCAATATTACCGGTTAAAAATTGGTCGTATGTAAAATTATTATTTATTCATCATTTAGAACAGCTACCGCATTTTTCGGACAACACATCAAAAAGAAAATAAAAAATCCATAATGTGGAAAAAAAAACCTAAAAAAAAAAAATGTACTGTATATCTACATTAAATGTGACTATGACCAAGCAAATCTTGAAAAAATGTCTCCCAAGTGAAAAAAATAGTTATTAATTCATAATCTTTAATTATCTTTAAACAGTATGCCCTATAGTACCGTTGCTTCAGTACAATGACAATATATGACTAAATTAAGTAAAAGACAAGTATTAATACAGTGTCAAATAGTCGGAATATAACGGTAGGTTGCACAAGGATTATCTACTTAATCCAGTACACGACTTCACATTGGATGGATGTAAATCAGCATCCATTAATCTCCCATTCTCCAAAAGTATTTTTCCTAACAAGCTTATCACAGGCACAAAAGAACTGCTTAAATAAAGGTGGCAAATCTTCATCATTTCAGCCAGTTTATAATGAAGCAAATAGAGATGTACATGCCAAGCGTGTGAAGAGATAACCAGATGCATGTTTATCGATTAAAACAAACCTGATGTGAAAAAAGGGAGGAAGAGAGAACAAAAGAATGAGGTGTTGGTGTGATGTTGGTCTCTTACATGAGTCAATGTTCTGCTCAGAGGCAGACTTTAACAGCATCATGGCAGTAGCAGCATCAAAATCACATTCTGTAAAGAGAAACAAATCTTTGATGCACACAAATATTGCCTGTAAGTGTGTGTGTGTGTGTGTGTGTGTGTTTAAGTGAATGAGTCACTTCCACCCAGGAGCAAAACAGTCTCTCTCGCATTTAAAAGTACCAGAGCCTTGGTTGTCAAGGATACCAAACACAGGAAAGAGATGGCATCTCTGTGCGTGGTTCTGACTGCAGCTTCACAATGTGCGACAAGCGAAATGAGTTGGGATGCGTGACAGCCTTGGAAGTGTGATGGCAGATCGGCTAATGGTGTGTAAAATGTGAAACAGGTCATGGAGCTTCTGATTGGATCTGATAAACTCCGCTCACCTTTAAGGGCGCAACCCTGCTCCGACGTGAAAAGATGATGAGGAGGCGACGAGGCACTGAAAGGAAACACAGCACCACAGTCAAATTGTGTTGCTGTTTAATAACAAAAACCTACTTTGCCTGGGGGAC
>SOMO01000003.1:861754-874113 GCA_028128575.1 Paedocypris carbunculus | reverse complement strand
AAAAAAAAAAAAAAAGGGAATTGCATGGGAATGAGAGACAAATAAATATAAAAGCAAAATAAACCGTTTTTTGAAAAATGGCAGCAACATTGGAAATGCAAACACCTCTGAATCGGCCTCAATAAGCCATTAAAGAAACAAAGTCTAAAATAATTTAAAAAAAAAAAAAAATGCTGGAGGAAAATTTAGTGTCATTTTCAAATATTTTTTGTCATTCCTCTTTCACAGAAAGAACTTATATGCTGAGACAAGAGTATAATTACAGCAAGCCTAATGTGTGCCAACAAAAATATTAATAACAACAACAATATAATAAAATAAAAGACATTCAAATACAGTAAGATTTTTTTTGCCTGAAAATACAAAACTACATGAAAAAAGCATTAAAATCATATCTGTAGATCAGAATAACATATTAACATATTTAAAAAAAAAACCAAGTGCTAATCACATTGTTTTTTTTTTTGTGTGTGTAAATTTTTATATCATACATACTTCAGCACGTAGCTGTCGAGAAAAAAAAAAAAAAAAAAAAAAGACAAAAAATAAAAATCCAATGCGTAAGAAGCCATAGCGGTATGGCTCTGCAGCTAATCCAAGAGAACCGCAATCTAAAGCTTCTAATGGCTCAGGTCACGGTCGGATCTGTACATAAACTGCAGCAGAACTCATCTTATATCTCCACATGGTACCACCACGTGGCGCAGTACTACACGAGCAGAAGGATGGAGGAACGTCTACTCCACTCCCAAACTTGAAACTACCGTGGCAGTAACCGCCATAATCTCCAGAATCCTGAGTCAGCGTATTGCTTCCCAATCTTCCACTCTTCCAAACCAACCAAGGTGGAGAGCAAACCGAACTCCTCGCTTCCATCTCAGTAAACAACACGTAGGAGTTCGCATTCAGACTTGAGGCAGCAAGTTTTACAGTTTCCGAGTTCTGTACTTCTCGCTTTCCGAAGACGGTTTTGTTGAAATTGAATAAATTTAATGTCTGAAACTTTCTATCCACAAATGTTTTGACCATCAGGTCTGTTGGGTCCAGACATGGCAGGACTTCTGAACTCGCAGACAGATCGAACCAAGACTGCGGTCTCAGTTGTGCTGTAACGTGTTGGATTCGATGGGAGGAGCCGAGTCGTACAGAGTGTCCGTGTCATGGGTCGGCTCTCCGGCCAATGTGCAAGGATTGGACAGTGTGCCCGCGCCACAGTCACAAAAAAACCTATTTGGGACACATCATTAAAAAAAAAAAAAAAAAANGAAATCGTGCATGGGGTAGCTGGTGTAACTGGAAATCTTGTACAGGCACTGACCTCTGCTCACAGCTTTCTCTATAGCATCCTGATTGTTCATTATTCTATTATCTAGAGACGACGAGAAAAAGAAAAAAAAGCCATTTAAGTCAGAGCCTACAAGAATCCACCGACTTGAGGCTGAAGGTCACGGACTCACCTTTCATCGTAACGTTGACACCAGAGGCCAAGAATAAGCCTCCAAATCTGTTGTTAAATATTTGATTGCCTTCCAAAGTAGCAGTGGCGTGGTTTGTGATTTCAATGCCTGAAGGAAAGATCCGGACATTCAGTGCTACAGAGTAACACACTGAAACACTGTGATTTCCAAAGGAACTTCCACTAACCTGCAGCAAAGCCGTCAAAGATCCGGTTCTTTCGTAGAATGGGGTGGCTGTTTGTGCTTATGAGGACACCAGCCTGTGCGTTCCGGAAGATGTCGTTCTCTTCCAGCAAACCTGAATGGAGACAGAGTCAGTTAAATACATGCATAAAAAAATATGCGTTTACATGAAGAAAAAAAAAATTACACAATTTTGTACGGCCACATGCCTCATTTGAAGAGAATAGTCTGTCTATTGCACAATTCACTTTTGTTTTGATAAATGATTTGATGCTGTTCTCTGTGATGCCAATAATATTACATTTATTCAAAAAAGATAATTGTACAAGTCAGATACTTTATAACTGTAACAATTGGTCCAATAAAGAGACTATCCAAAATAAATAAATATTTTGCTCAGCCATTTTGAAACATTGTGGTGTTATATTTCATTTCTATATTAGAAAATAATAGTTTGTTTTTGTCCACCATTTCTTGATGGTTTTTGTAGCTTAAATTCCTTAGGAGTAAAATACTTACATTTTTTAAACATTTTTTATAATAAAATAGTTACGACTTTTACTCAAGTCTTCTTGGAATTGGTGACTTGTAACTTGTAATGGAGTACTTTTTACAATACGGCATCTGTACTTTTACTCAAGTATGGTTTTCAGGTACTCTTAACACCTCTGGGTAATTGACAAGATAGTTAGCACCAGGCTTCTCCAAATACGGAATATTAAAAAAAAAAAAAACTGATTTTTTTTCCACTGTGGGGTTTATCTTTCTTTATGGCTGGGCAGAATTATTATTATTAGAATTATTATTACAAAATCATTGTTCTCCTCGTGTTTTCCCTTTCTGAAAAAAAAAAAAAAAACACTATCAAAAAGTGAAACTATCCGGTCTCACGACAATCTCAGATTCAAAAGAAGTTTTTTACGCAAAGCAAAACATGTGCCAACCGATACTGTAAAATTGGGCCAAATCACAATACTTGGTAGGGGTCTCCTGATCCGATTCCATGAATTTATCTCTTTTGTAATTTAGAAGAAGAAAGCCACTAATTCCTTCCAAGACATCTGTTCTGCTGACACACAATTTCATTCTTACCCCTGCCACCATTGAATATGCAAATACCGCCGTCCCGTCCATCGTGGATCTTGTTCCTGCGCAGCGTGGGATTGCTATCCGTCTTAATCCACACCCCCGCCATGGCGTTATCAAAGATCTCATTGTCTTCTATAAAGCCCAGCCCTAAGAACAGACCAGCACATGACATTCAACCTCACGGTGAAGCAGAGAGCAGACGCAAAACATCAGATGTACATTTCTACTAAGAAATGTGGTTCTCTGCTCTAAATTACACATAACTTTAAATTCTTTGAGGAAGAACTCACCAGAGTTGTAAACAAGTATGCCTCCATTTTGTCCACCCCATATTTTGTTTCTTCTAATTTTCGGATTGCTTCCAGTTCTTCGTTTAAAATAAAACAAAAGGAAAAATAATTACAAACGGTAAAATTTTTTGCCAGAATCATTACAGAGAAATGCTTGTTGCCAGTCCAGAAGACGATAAGAAGAGGAAAAGACAGCACGGTCACCTGATCTGGACTCCGGAGTACATGTGATTGTAGATGTCGTTGTCTTCCAGGACCCCATGTCCATTATCATAGAAATACACCCCAACCTTGGGAAAACAAATGTACATGTTAGAATGAAGACAATACGCATTCATTTACTCCTATGACGCCAATACAGATACACACCTGCTTGCCACTGTGTATTCTGTTCCTGCGGAGCACCGGCGTACTTCCTGTGGTCACCCACACTCCAGCTAGAGTGTTGCTGTACACCTCGTTTTCCTCGATCACACCTTGGCCCTTTTCATGCTGACACAAGGAGAGAGGAAAGCGATTCATTATGACTGGATCCTTTGTGACGCCCCATGTTCAGCTCAGTCTCTCATGCTCACCACATAGATTCCTCCATGCTGACCGTCGTGGATCTTGTTGTGTCTGACTATGGGACAGCTATTTGTTCTGATCTGAATGCCAGCCAGGGCATTGCCATAAATATCATTTCCCTCGATGAGGCCCCTCCCATCACCAAAAATGTAAACGCCTCCTTGGTTTCCATTAAAGATGGCATTTCCCCTAGATTTAGAGCGGGCGAAGCAACGATCAACAAGTGAAGCTTGAACAAATCCCATTCTGTGTTACAAATAATAATAGAAAACATGCACATATGCTACATCGGAAACACTGACCTTATAGTCGGGTCACTATTGGAAGTGATCCACACACCCGCAAAGTTATTGGCATAGATTTTGTTTTCGATGAACTGCCCTCTGCCTTTCTCGTGAACATAGATGCCACCCGTTTGACCGTGGTGAATCTCACAGCGTACCACAGTGGGGTTAGCGTATGCCTTCACCTCAAACCCCGCGATCCTGTTCCTATGGATATTGCAGCTTTCAAAGTAGCCCTGCAGAGGGAGACAGAGAGACAAAAATCAGATCACATCCAAAACTCAGGACACATCAAATCAAGTGAAAAAGAGACATTGAGTTGATTTACCATGCCATGGTCAAAGGTAAACACTCCTACATCTCTCCCGTGGTGGATATGGTTGCGCCTGATGATAGGATTGCCATGGTTTTTTACCCAGATGCCAGCGAGGGCATTATTTGAGATTTCATTGTCTTCATAAATGCCCTGTGATAACCATACAGGTCAGTCAAATGTTTCAAAACACGCACAGAACAACATTTTAATGTAACGTAAAAAAAAAAAGTGCAATATAAATTATCCGAAAGTTATACAATAATTACAAAACTAGTGGTCATTCTTATAATATCATGTACAATTGGTGACTGATAAACAAATGTGCAAATACCATAGTTTTGGACTACAAGGCACACCATTAATAAATGTCTATTTCATAAATTATTTCCACAAATAAGCTGCGTATTTCTTTTCTTGGATTAGTATTTAGACAATGCTTAGGATTTTATGTGCACCTTATAGTCATAAAAATACGGAATGTGGAATCCGAACCAAGATTTCTTTCATGCACAAAAAAGCAGAACAAAGTCTCCAACCTGCGCATGATCCGTAATGTACAGACCAACGTTTTCACAATCACTTATGTTACAGTGTTTAATGTTGGGTGACGCTCCTTGACCACTCACACACACGGCAGATCCGACTGAAAAAAAAGAGAAAACAGAGATATTACTGGTTTATTCCTTCATGTAATAAGTTCAAAATAAAACCAAGAAAAGTCAATAAAGTCATAGATGACACTAAGATTAAGAAGCAAGTTCAAGTGTGCACTAGTTGAAGAAAGATCACAATCCTTTTTTCCCATATCAGTCAATATTCATCATCATCATCAATCATCAATCATCATCATCAGCATCAAATCTATAATTTTGTCAATTTAAAAAGCTGATTTGAAGTGAAGTAAAGTGAATTTTTACTCCTGGTAAGAATTAATTAAACTATACCAGGATCAATACAGTAGAACATGATAAATGCTTTCCACTATAGTAGCACAAATAATCGTTTAAAGGTCGCAATCTCGATTCTACCCCCCTCGCGATCTTAATCCAGCATTTATACGGTTCCTCAGCCAAACTTGTGTAATGTTGAGAGAAACGCTTCAGTTTTTCTACAGGATCAAAAAAGTGCCAAAAAGAGTTTTGCACAAGCAACAGGGTTTGTGTGCGTGCAAGTAATCTTCACGCTTGGATGCAAAACTCTTCCGCTTGAGTAGAAGTCATTTTGGAACTTTTTTTGACTCCTTGCTCTGAATGGTAGAAGCGAATCCATTGCAAAGCAGATCCCGCCGTCCCTGCCCACCACGACAGGTCCCAACACTAAAATTGCTTGAATATGTATTAAAAGGGTTACAATATTTGTTCTTTACCTCATTACTTTTACAGTACAATAAATTATTTTCAATTCTTTCAATTTGAAGCGAAGAGCAATACGTGTTATTCTATTGGTTTTTGACAACCTGGTTTCTTTTTTCCCAACCAAAAAAAGGACATGATTCTCATCTTATCCAGAACCATGCAGCTCTACTTTCCACTGTAAGTGACCAAATGAGATAAAATCCAGATTTACAAAATTTGATAAAAAATTATATTGTACTTACTGCAAAAGCTGACGTAAACTGGACAAATCATGTCGCAATCTCTTTGAAAACATTTTGTGTCGATATGAACCGTTTTGTAATTGTGTCAATGCTTCGAGATGCTCCACTTTTAGGACTAATTTCTCAGCATCTTCAGGTAGTAAATAGTGACATTAATAGAAATGATTAACCAAACTAGTTCTTGGCGTTTCCTATTTGTAATGGCACAAGTCGTCTGCCCACTTCGAAGTTCACGTTACATTTCGTTATGGAAAGCTAAAAAACAAAATATCTCAAGGGGTCAACATCTGTGAACTTCAAGCTCATCATGGCCACTTCATTTTCTTCCCTGTCAATCATTTTTCTGTACCGGCTTCTGTGTTTTATCGATTAATTATATTGTGATAATATCGCTATCAAATTATTGCCCAGCCTGACTTGAAAGTGTGTAAATGGGAAGCAGATGGTACTACTTACCTGTGCACGTGCTCCGAATAACACAGTGATCGATGTTAGGGCTGCAGTTTACGGTTATCTCCAGACAATGGTGAGCATTATGATGCTGACCTGACTTATCTTCAGGGTTGAACTGTGGAAAAACAACAACCATAACATAATCAACAGACTGAAACATCTCAATTTAAAGCAATATTTTATTAACGTAGGCCTTTTTGAAAAATAGTATCGCAAATTGCATATTAATGAGGGTGAGAGTAATTTCTTGTTACTAATTACTCTATATTTTTTGTGGTGGTGAGTGGTCTGTACTGCACTCGTTGTAGCACGTCACAAAAATAATATTTTACACAGATCCACACTGTCTCGGCACATTTCTGTCTAAGTGTGTTTACTGTAAATACTGTACATTTTTACAAGTCAACCACAGTTTGTAAAATTAAATGTAGTTAAAAATGTAAAAAAAATGTATAGATTTTTTGTCTAGTAATCTGGGATTTTTCCATGGTTATTAAGACAATGCTTGAATATTGCTCAATTAACTAAAGCATAGTTTTAATGTAGTTTAAAATGTTGTAAAATATCCCATTATTACCAAAATCTGTGTACGTATTAAATGCCTTTATTCAAAAAGGACACTTTAAAATTACAATTGCACATTTTATCACAAAAACTGTGCATCCCAAGAAACTATCTGTAAAAAAAAAAAACAGAATACAAAAAAAATCAAACTTACTCTGATGGTCATATATCCTACATAAGCATCTTCAGACCCCTCCATAAATACAAACGTAGAATCTCTAGTGTTTTCAATGACAACCTTGTCCGCTACTTTTCCCGATGCTGGTAGAAAAGAAACATGTTCAGTGTGACTCCACAAAGTAGATAAAAATATTTCAGCTATTAGAAAAGAGCTGGACGTCTGGGTTACCTGCACCAATCATTGTGATGGGAGACTCAATGTAGATCCATTCATCTGAATAGATGCCAGAATGGACAAATATCAGGCCTTCAAAATGGGCTTCCTGAACCCCTCCGAGTGCATCTTCAATGGTGTCGTAATACTGTAAAGCAAAAAAGGGGATTTACAAGAGGATCAGATGAACAATGGTAGATATTAACCTTATCAAGCTCACAGTGTCTATTTGTTTAATAAAGAAATAAAAATTTTATGTTGAATTCTTTAAGAAATTAATCTATCTAACGATCAATGGCAGATATTAAAAAGCCAATCAGAAAAACTAAATTATTTTGAGTGTTTTGCTCCTCTGTGTTTTTACCATAACCAATAAAGTTTCTCTTGTTTTTTTTTTTTTGCACAGAAAACGTATTTTTTTTTACATTGTATGTGTGACTGTGTGTGTACATTGAGAGTAGTGCAGAGTGGATAAAACAAACCCAAAATGAATAATCACTGTAACCCAATGGTGAGCAACAACTGAATTTTGTGCTTTGCTCAACGAGATAAATTGGAAATTAGACTTAACTATAGAAATGTCTTAGACAAAAGACCCTTACCAGCATATTCTCTCTGCCTTTGTATCTGGCAGGATTACTATAAAAGTGTTCTGCAAATCCAGGCTTCACGTGCGCTCCTTTATACTGTGGAAACAAGACAGGCAAACAAACAAAAACTTGGTTTAAAAACACATTGAGACTTTAAGTACCAGCACCATAGCTAACGGCGGTCGCTACTTATCATTTATGACAAGTACTAAAAAAACAAGTACCAATCACGTTTGCTTTATCAGGCGTTTACTTTTTTTTGTTCAGTTAGCACTATAGTCCACAATAAAGAAGACTCTCATACCAACTGCTGAAAGCTCTCCTTCCAGGGATTGGGTTGTTCATACTCTTCTGGGTTTATCTGGTAGAACTTTCCAGGCTCTGGACGCATCATCGGTCGTGTGTACTCAAACACTTCCATGTACAATCTTTTCCTACATGAAAACACTGTATTATTCTTCTGGAACTCACTGGCAAATGTTACAGTTGCTAAGTGGCAGATCTGGATTGGACCGGCAAAAATATGCAAATTAGCATATTAGAACTTTTTATGCAAGCAATGGTCGACCAAAATAAGGCTAAGGGGGTGTGGTCTTTTTGAGGCGCATTTAGTACTTACATCAAAAACCTCAATTATTTTAATCTTGTCAGGAGGGCTTTAATATCTAGTGCCGGGTTGAAATTTGCTCACCAGAGAATGGGGTCGTTGGCAAGCTCACTGAACCGCTTGCACACGCAGGCAGCCTGGCACAGGTCCTGCTCCAGCAGGTAGGAGAAGATCTTCAGGACCACCTCATCTGGAAGCTTTTCTTGGAGATACTGCTCTGCAGGGGCAGCTGAAATAAAAAGAGAAGATTCCAACTGTGATTTCTGCATTTACACAGAAAATTCCTGGATTAAAAAATCCTTATTTCTTACACCCTTGCTTACCTGGAAGGTCTTGGGATTTCCCTGATACCCTCGCACGTTTAGCTCTGTGACCAAAGTTTTCTGTTGCTGATGTGGAGGCTCCCTGCATTACATACACAACATTTTACACTTGCTTTCAAATGATTTACTCATTTGTTTGTTTGTTTTTTACGCCATCTTAGCACCAATGGCTAAACTAATGGAAACATGGTTTTTGATGTTCACAATTTTACACAATTCAAAACGAATCACTTCACTATAACAGCCAATAAATAGCAATAGATTCAGAACATTTCAATAGAACTTCTAAAAATTTGATAAAATCTTTCATGTTGGTTTCTGTAACGATTGTAAAACCCTTTGTGGTGAAACGTTCTTAAAAACGTCTGTTAAAAAAAAACTGTTGTCTAATAGCATCCAATTGATCAAATTCAATTAAATGATGCTTTACTGACAAGACATTCCAGATACTTTCAAATAATTTCTGATAAAACACCAGTCAGACCAAGACAAGTGATATGTCTTAAGACAGCCTGCTTCGGGTTTGTGTGTATTCACCTTATTGTGTGTTGGTTGTAGTATTTTATTGTAAAATAAATGCATTTATGTCTCTTGAATATTCAAATTGAACACTTTTTAGACTTCTTTTGATTTTCACATATTTCCAGTTTATACTTTTTATGAATCTCTTTTTTAAATGCAAGTTTACATACATTTTACAGAGACAAAGATCTTTGCTACATATTATAGCATGACTGGCGACTTTATTTCTGAAAAAGTCAACAAAAACAAAATCTCAAAAGCCTTTACCTCCATACTGCTTTTAGCTGGACACACAGTTCTTTTGGGCAACAGTGACTTTCTGCGTAGTTGGTATGGACTGTTCTGAGCTCCTGGACCAGATTCTTCTGCAACCATATCTGCAGGGATGTCCTCATCTAAAGTTCAAAGACAGAAAACCATATGAGTGCACGGGATGTTTCCCAACCGTCCCTGCTAAAATCAATAGTTGTTTCCTCAACCACAAATCCACTGTTTCCAAACATGAACCCACGCAAAATGTGTAATTGTTGCTGCATAACCAATTAGCGCACCCGAAAGACCCCCAAAGCAGTGCGACTGTAATTACCTCAAAAGCACTGGTGACCTTGTAATAAGACTTTACAAAGACACTCCATACAAAGACAGTCAACACAACTATGAATGTTAACATGCTCGGTTTGTTTATCTTAACCCATCTTCCAAAGGTTTACTCTCAACAGAGAAATTACAATGAAAGCTGCCAAGCTTTTAAAAAAGGCAAAGTATGCAGGTGGTCCGCCTGTACACTTCTATTTGTGTGCAAGTACCCTACCTACCTGTCAATATCTCGTGTACTGATCACCTGAGGCTTACAGTCTGTCCTTCCCTACAGCTCTTTTGGTACCTGGAGACAACATCCAAAAGTGAAAGATGAGAGAGGCGCATCTAAAGCTCAACTCTGATGTGTCGTACATTTTCCAACAACCGTGTCACTTGCAGCAAAGACTCGACTAAACTGAAAAAATACCTTCGATCTTTAAAGCTGTATAGATCAGTTATAACGGCAACGTCTGCCACATCCACGTAAGACAAAGCACACTGGACTCGAAGTCTGAAGACCCATCTTGTGATTTACAGTATCTGTCAGTTGTGGCTTGCCGAACTTGCAACACAAAGGCTGTGGTTCGAATCATGGACTGGCTATCTACGTGAAGTGTCCAATCGCAAGACACTGATCTACTGGACATCACGACTGCTCCGGGCTTCACTTCACTGTGTCTATAACACACTTCTCTATCTGAATGGATCACACACTTCCTAGTAGGGTTCTGACCTGGTCACTTTCCTTCCTTAAATGATAAATCAGGGACAGGTTTTATACAATGATAAGCGGGTAGTTACTGACTAGCGTCCACAATGCCTAGGCATCATCAACAAGTCCCTCAGAAGATCACGAACCCATTAAACGAGCTGCTCGTCGATGGGGGGGGTCAGTAACCAGCTAAACGTGGAGACAAAGCTTTGTGATTGATCATCGCAGATGGAGCCGCAACACGCAGGAGACTGCTTTTAACGACAGGCTGCTTAGAATCCTGCGGAAAACGAGTGTATAAACACACACGCACAGTCACGAAACCCCCGACCCGACCCAGATCGCCAGAGTTCAGCTGCGCAGGCACCGACGTTAGCCGATGTGGCTACCTAGCGGTGTGTAAACAGTTTAAAGATGAAAGTTTCTCGTAGCGCCGCGCACCAAGCTGACAAAAATACATCGCACTGAACGCAGATTAAAGAATTACCGCTGTCTAGTAAGCCGTCGGGGTTAGCGTGAGCTGGAAAGGGACACGGTGCTGCGCGTATCAATGGAAATCCGTACCGGATTCTAGCAGCTACGCAGCGGAGATTTTCCAGCCTAAATCCACTTCACACGTCCCCCGTCCGAACGCCAGGCAGCAGACGTGGCTCGCGTGTCCCTTTGAAATAACATCTCCACTCGCCGCGTTGACTCGATGCTCGGGAAGCTGGCGAATGTGCAGAAGCGGACGGTTTGAGATTCGGGCTCCCGAAGCCTAAACAAAGCGCGGCCTGGCCTGTACACACAGCGCCTCCGACGCGCAGCCCTCCGGCCGCTTCAACCGGGGCCCGGTGGCGCTCTAGCCGCGTCGCCCGCGAATGATGGCGAAGCGGGCAAAACACCGCACCGCCGCGACGTGTTGTTGGGTAAAAAGCTCCGGTCTCACCTCTTTCTGCGTTGTTTCTTTCCGGTTGCACCGGGCGCGGCCTCGACACTCGCCTGGGTCTCCTGCTGCTCGCTCTGACGGAGTTCATTTGGCGAGGTGACTTTAAGAAAAAATACGCTTCCCTCGGACCTTATCCTGTCCTTCCGAGCATTTACGCGAGTATCTGGTCAGTCCTAAATCAAATCAACCGTCTACGCCGAAAAGGACACCAACCCGGGGCAGTTTTTCTTATTCGGGGTGTTGTTGGTGTGTTTTTTTTCGGACAGCTCCCCCCTGCGCTTAGCTCTGTCTCTCTCTCTCTCTCTCTCTCTCTCTCTTTCTCGAGCAGGAGGAGCCATTCACTCGGACACAAGGGGGCGCTAGTGCAGACGGACTCTCGTTGGCTTCAAGTGCGCGCCGCGTTACGGTGGCATGGTCCACTTGGCCGTGGTAAATGCCCAGGTACGCTACAGAGCTCAAGCTCCCCGTGGCCCAGAAATGAAAAAAAAAATCGTTTCAGAAGATGGAGGATTTGGAAACCGCTCACTGTAGGCTTGATTAGTTTTGAAAGTATACACACACGGTGGTGATGTTGATATTTTCGCATCCGTGTTCGAGATGGGCGGGATCGATTGGTTGACTTATAGTATCGGATCGATAACTATCCCACTGGAATCGATTTTGTTTTTGTGGGTGACCACCAGGTCAGGACCACGCGAGTGTTCAACGTCACGAGACTCAGCTGCGCGACCGCTCAACTTAATAAGAACCCCGATGTTCATAAAAGCCCTTCTGTCCACGCAGATGATGCAAACGAATAATCCTGAAGAGACTGATCACACTGACACAGACCGAATGAATAAAAATAATTATTCTAGGTATAGATAAAAGATTAAATATAAAAGGTATAATTTTAAATGTTTTCTTATATACAATACGTATAGACATGTAGTTGAAGGAAAAAATATTTTCTTTTAAAAAATAG
>SOMO01000003.1:842239-859152 GCA_028128575.1 Paedocypris carbunculus | reverse complement strand
CTGAAAATAATCTAAGAATCCGACTAAAGCAATTTGTAAAATGTGGACCTGATTCATATCCAGTGTGGTTTCAATCATCTCCTGAAATTTGGAGAAGTCGGAGACAAGGTCACTGAGAGGTGAGATGAACGCTGCATGAAGGAGGACCTGATGTTTCCCTAGTAAAAGATTTAAACAGAGTAGCAACGATTATTTCAGTTAACCTTAAGTAGAGGAATAATAAATCTGCACTTACCACTGTATCTCTCTAAAGCCATTACTAAGCCAGGTAAATGCCCAACAGCTTGGTAAACCCGGTAGCATTCTTGTAAATTACAGCTCTGACGCTGAAATTTCTTAGCCATTCTATTCAAGTCTGGAAATCGGCGAAGAAGATCCTCCTGACAGCTCTTCCTCAGCTCTGAATCATCCACAAAAGTTTCTACCAGATTCAACCTGTGACATACAGACAAACACATTTAACAACAAGACAACATCAGTGCAGTCTAACCATTAGAGCACAACTATCCGATAAACTACACAGAATGTATGCAATACAAGCTGAAGTCCCACCGTTCTTCAATCTTGTTTTTATCAATCAGAGGCTGTTTGATCCACTGGTTGACCAGCCGCTGTCCTTGTGGAGTGCGACATTTGTTCAAGAGTCCAGCCAGAGAGTGTGTGCCTGTGGTGTCATCAGAGGAACCCTGAAGAATATGGATCAGCATTAGGTGTTTTGTGACTGGAAATATTAGCTCTGGACATTTCAAGCCCACAGACCTGAAAGAGATTCAAGGCTTGTACAGCAGCATTATCCAGACGCATGTACTGGTTTAGGTCGAACGTAGTAATCTTGAAAGAGCCAAAGTTGCCGTCATCTGATAGGAGCTCCAGGTATTTGATCACGGCTTCTAAACAAGACATTGCAATCTAAACAGAACCAATCCAAGTGAATTTCAGGTACATAATGCGAGGTAAAGTACATACAGTGGTATTTCTCTTTACCAAATCACTATTTTTGACAGCTGTTTCGTAAAATGGAAATTTTGTAAAATGGGACGAATTTTGGAAATCTGATAATCTGTATCAATAAAAAAATGTTTTAATATTATGATCAAATATCCTAATAACTCTAATAAAAAACATATTAAAAAAAAACCACAATAACTGTTTAGCCAGATCAGAGTAGACCGAACATTTATTAACATTCTTAATTTTGTAAACAGAGATGATATTTTCTCGACAACAAGGACATTTTTGTTAACAGAGTCATTCGTAAATGGAGGCACCACTGTATTTCACCATTTAGCACAATCACACCTGTTTTTCCATCTCTGGAAGAGCAGCACTGGAAATCGTTTCTCCCTTACGAGTCTTTAGTAAACGATTCAGATCCTGCACAATGTCTTTAGTGGAGAACTCCGATTTCTTCCTGTCAGTGAGAAGAACCCCTCCACGTTGCACCACCTGAACAAAACATCAAAAACATCAAGACTGGAGTTATGCAAAAATCTCTAACCGGAGTTCAGAGGTGTGGCAGACCTGTCTGAGTTTCCCGAGGTCTCCGCCCGCATCTCCTCCAGGAAGCACACACTCCTTAGGCCCGATCTGCACAAGCAGAGCCTCAAGATTGGAGAATTGATCATTGTCAGGGAACTCGCACACGCCCAGCTTCCTTAAAGTGCTGTCCACGTATCCAACGCCGACGACACGCTGTCCATCAGCCCCAGAACCAAGACGCACACCCACAACACCAGCAGCTCCTGCCGCAGGTCCACCTCCACTGCCAAACAGGATCTCTTCAAACTGACTGAGATTCCCTGGAGAAGCCTAGAAGACACGGTCAGATGTCCAGGTAGAGCCTTCAGGGGAAATGAAGCAATCAAAGTACCTTGAAAGAGATTTGCCAGTCATGCTCCTTGCTGCTTTTACTGGTATTCTTGTAAACCTCCACTCTGTACTGTCTGATCAACAGCAGGTCCCTCACAAACGACTCGAAGTTCATCTTACTGAGAACCACACTCTCCAATGTCTTGTTCCCTGTGTCAAAGACGAGTTTGAACATGAATTTATGACATTACATAACATTATATGCCACATGCCACTTTATTCCCTCCGTGCAATTAGCAAAGTTTGCTTTTCTATATTACTGTTTACTCTGTTGATTGTTTAATCTGTTTATTATTTACTGTTAATGTCTATTTGAAACATATTATTTGTTTTATTGAAAACGTTTGGAGCACTTTTTTGCTCTAATTTTATATACTTTATACTACACATATTATTTATATTTTATCTTACACAATGCACATTTTTTTTACATTTTTATTTTGAGTGTTTTTCCTTATATTGCACCAAACGGAGTAGTGTTCCTAATTTCGTTGTAACCATGTGTCGCAATGACAATAAAGTCATTCTATTCTACATATATTATTGGGATATATAGAATACTATATAATATTTACAGTACAAGGCAATGAACGCAATACTTATTATAAAACTTAGATCATTAGAAATGTTATGGTCCCACCTGTGCCCAGGACTTTGATGACTCCGTTCGTCTTGAAAACCTCCTTTGCTGCAAAAACGGCATCTTTGCCATGCACTGTATAATAATCGTTCCGGTCAAATACTCGAACGGTGGTGTCAGGTTTCTGAGGCATTGAAAAATAAAAGCTTAGAAAGCCATGTTCGGACGCGCTGTCCATGGACAGAGTCTGTTTAGGTTGAACCGCCATGCCGGAATCTCCCGCCACAACCGCACACGCGCGCCGGGAGGGTCAAAGGCAAAGAGGGCGGAGACGTATGACGTCACGTATACGGAATTGTGCTTTACTTTAAAATGTTAAAATTATTTAAAATAAACATTAAAACATGTTTTGTTTAGCAAATGATACAAATATAAATGTATTTGTTTAATTTAAACTATTTTTAAACTAATTCTAGGATATTAACTATTACTTGGTCGAAGTTTTGAAGTCATTAAAACTGTCAAAATTTGTGAACAGATATATTTGATAAATAACATTTACAAAGATCGTATCTTTGCAATATTTTAGTGATTATTGTATTCGATTGTATCTTTTTGTAATGTATAAAACAACAAACAAAAAGACTTCGAATATGTCAAATATTTCGTATTTTCTTTTAATATTTAAATTACTGTACTTTTAAGTTAAAAGTTGTTATGGTACTTTGGTGGAAAAAATACCGGTAGGTTGTACGGTTTAACAAAAGTCTCACAAGGCACAATTTACACAAATGTATGTTTATAGAACATCAAACAGAGTGCAGTATATCTCTTTTTAAGTACGTATTTAAAAATAGATTTTTACACTATACATTGAGTCACATTGCATTTTATTAAAAGTCCCATATGCACTGCTAATAATAACATTATTACACAACAAAGCACAATGCAAAACGCTTTTGTATTTACTGAAAATTAGTAAATTACAACCCAAACAGGGTGTGTAAACCCAGATGTGATTGAAAACAGCTGTTTAACCAGGCGTGCGATAACCACAGATCAGTAAGATCGCCTGTAATGATGGTTATTTGTTTAATTCACTTGGACAAGATAACCATCCATTTTCCACGAGACTATAATTAACGAACCAATCGCTGGGTTTCTGGTGTAATTCTATCATGTTTTTTTATTACCAGCTAAAAAGATGCATAAAGTAAGTGTGGGGTTTGCATGAATGATGCAGTACTGTGCAGCATATACAGCAATACTCTTTATATTTAAAAAGATGCATTATTATAATCTGTGATTGTAGTCCCTTTATAGGTTTTTTTTTTTTTTTTCCTCCCCCGCAGCTCTAATCCAGTGTTAGGTATTAATCGGTTGCGTACCATAGTGGTGCAGTTAATCCTTGAATTGAAAGCATTTTAAAGATTTATTTCCTGGAAATATTATGTGTTACTTGGAATGTATATTTATTTCAGGAAAATCCTAGTTGACCGATTGCACCTACATCATCCTTGCCTTACACTTATAATTGAGAGCAGTAAAAATTATCTTAAGAATACACCTGTCACTCACGGTTTAGTTTAATTTGGTGGTTTGGCAATCTGTGCTTATAAGAAGCTGACATGCAACGCCACGCATACACCACTAGGTGTCAGGCCTGAGCTGCTCTGAATAAATAAAAAGCCGTTCGATTCTGATGGGGTTGTCTGCATGAGACTCCTTACATAACAACTCCATCCACCGTAAGCATCTTCCCTTCATTCAGACGCTTTGGAAAACACATTAACCTCACAAATGCACGTCACTCTGCATACAGTGCTGCGTATACATGTGTGCACAGATGCAAAGCAAGCTTAAAGGTGTTCCAACGAAATGCTATCTTTCAAAAATAAAGAAAACTTACCTGTTGTCCAAATTCTGTAGTTCATTAACGCAGCTAATCACTTCAGTAGTTCAATAATTCCTCTATAATATAGATTCCATCCCATGTTTGAAGAATCACTATGCATGTTCTCCCAGTGCTTGCATGGGTTTCCTTCGGGTTTCCAGTTTCCTCACAATCCAATTAAATGTGTTTCAGGTGATTTGGCGTTGAAAAAATGACCCCAGGTATGAGTGAGAGTGAATGTGTTAGTCTGTGTGACCGGTTGCAGGACACACATATATAAAACAAAATCATGTGTGTGATTGTCTTTCATTTTCTTAGTATATTTGCTGCTGTGACTGTACAAATGTCCTATCGGCAGATCAAATAAAGATCTTATCAGCGTATCTATGCTAATTTTGACCATGACACTAAGTGCTGTGATGCGGACAATGGTGTGTGTTCCGTGCCAAAATGGAGAGATGGTTCCTGAGTAAACCCGTGGCATCACATTAGTAAGCATTTCATCAGCTTAATACACAAAACTCTGTTTGTCTAAAATCTAAGATGTATTTACACACTTATATTTGCACAGAGGGACACAGCAATGTGAGCAGTACACACCCTGGACGAACTTCCCAGTGAACATCAACCTGTTAGGATTCTATCTTTGCTGCGTCATTCTCAGATAAACTCAATATGTGCCAAGCAAGAGTGCAGATTCCTCTCTGCAGTGGCTTCCACGGTGGGATGTCCTGCTTTAATGGGGGTGGCAGCCTTCTGCAGCGTCTGGACCGCAGCCAGATGCAATGGACTGTAGGAAACTGCTGTGACGGAGCAAAACCCAAGCCTCTGCAGAGGATTAAGTCATCAGTGTGTGGACGGCTTCTCAATAAAGTCACACTGGATATGTAAATCGGAAAATCACCATTGAATCATAAACCACCGTCAATTTATCACGTATTGATTTAGGCGGTCGGACCAGCTTGAAATCCTATGAACTTTTTTATTCCGCCATTCGTCAATAACCGGCCGTGTCAGAGCAAAGAATGTTCAAATGACTCTTCCTAATGTTATCGGATACATGACATCTCAGTAATTTGGTATCAGTTTAAGAGGAACGTGTGAGAACTCTCTTGGACTCATGGCTAGAATTGAGCTTGTTTAGTGTTTTAAAAAGGGAAACAAATGTTAAAATAAATACTGAATTTTAATGAACAATTAAAATCAAGCCATAAATGTCTATCCATTTTCTGAACCAATGTT
This sequence comes from Paedocypris carbunculus, assembly GCA_028128575.1. Classification (NCBI taxonomy): domain Eukaryota; kingdom Metazoa; phylum Chordata; class Actinopteri; order Cypriniformes; genus Paedocypris; species Paedocypris carbunculus. Next base: position 853,567 of record SOMO01000003.1, on the reverse strand, counting down.
CAATTTCCGAGTTACGGCGAGCTGGAGCCAATCTCAGCCTCTCTGAGCTAAAAAGTGCGACACACCCTGGATTGCGGGCCAGCCAATTACAGAGCAGGACACACAGACACACACATGCACATTCTCACCTACAAGCAATTTCCCTGCATGTTTTCAGACTGATGAAACCGGAGACTCTGAAGAAACCCACGCAAGCACAAAGAGAACACACACACAAACAGGCTGCGTCCAGGCCTCCAGTCTTCTTGCTGTGACAAGAACAAACAAAACTTTATTGTGAAATATGAAGAGCCGGTCTATCATAATTGCTAATCTAGTTAGTATTGATTTTTCCCCAAGCATGTTTTATCTGGAAAGATTATTGCTGTCAAATAGGTCTTGTCAAATTCCCAGTTAAATATTAATGTTGTACTGTATGTGAAACTGAAGCCTGTACTGTACTAGAATTACAAGTAGCATTTTACAGTATCTGAGATGGCCAGCAATTCTGTCTATGCTTTGTGTTGGGATTTTATTCAATCAATATATGCTGGAGCATTAGTTCCATGCAATTTTTAACGTATTAAGACGTCTATTAGTCCACTTACCACAGATGCGATTGATGTTTCCGTCTTGAAATGTTTTACAGTGGCCGTTATGATCTGCAAAGAAAGAGCAATAAAAAGTTACGTGACATGCTTTATGTTCCTTGTAGATGGAAATCAGTTCAGTGCTTTTCATAAATATCATAAAATCGGTGCTTTTAACTGTGGTGAGTGGCGCAATACTGTACTTTGCATTTACAGACTTGTTCTGTCTAGACAAAGAGTGTAATGTAAATGCATTTAGACGGATTATAATGTTGTTTTCATTGTTCCAATAGGGATCACACAGTCACGTGAAAAGATTACATCATACATATTGGTTTAAACACACACACAAAACATTTCAATTAAGCCCGTTTTTATCACTTATCTCCCCAAGCTCTTGGCTTTAATAATAATAAAACAGCAGTTGCCACCAAACACTCCTTTTCAGTCCATTTAATTTAGATTTGCTCATTGTTCTTATTGTGAAACCCAACATGGGTGGTAGATTATGTGAATACAAATCCGCTTTTTAAATCGGCTTTGCTGGCAAAGATGCAGTGACTGTTACAAGTCAATTTTCTGGCCATTGTAAAATTCCCTGCGCATCTGAAAGCAAATCAGATCCTGCCAGTAGGATTCCACTGCTCTGAAGAAAAATGAAATGGCGAGTGCTGTGTTCCTGGTATTGATTTTGCCTGTCAATCATAGAGCAGAAACATCTGGAGGAAAACAGATGTTCGCAAAACTCGAGGAGGAAAGACCGTCCCTGTCACATTCGTTCTCCTGGACACACGTGAGCACGCGCAGGTTCATGCTGGGAAACCCGAGCCTGGTTTGGTGGAGCGTTGGTGCTCAGCACAAAGCCTCAGTGTGCATTAAGAATGACGGTCTTCAGTTTCATGGACCTCACTCGGCGTAAACACCTGAGTGGTCAGGGGCTCGTTATACACTGATTATCAACCACCTGTGTATCACATGGCTTTTATGTCCTCGATTACCCATTCACAGAAACTGGCGTCTTATTACTAAAGTACTTGGCATATCTGAAGACATGGTGCATTATGGTGCATTTCTTGATTTTGCTTCATGAAAACCCCACATTAAAAACTGGAACGCATCACAATAGTATATCCTAACAAACACTGCACCATATAGGCCATTTTTGCATTACATAATTTTATTTCAAAAAGCTATTTTTTATGAATCACTACCGTAACAAGAACAATATGACCCGGACTATGTATTAAATGTCTTTCTAGAAAAACAAATCCCCCACTACAGTGTTTTAAGATACCAGACACCTTCGCTGCTTCCAGACAGGGTGGAAACTCTTAGGTAACCTGAAAAAGGCAGCGAGCACACATGTTGGATGTGTTGTGCCATATACAGCCAATGCGTGATTCACTCTTTCCTTTGCTTTCCCCACAATGATGCAGCAGTCGTCCAAATAAAAGCTCAGAAGCGTTTAGTTCAGCTTTAGCCGCAGGTTGGTGAGGCCTAGACAGGTAGAAAACACTGAACTTTATGAAACTCAATGCATGTAGTACTAAAAACTTTTTTAAAAACAAATTCAGGGTAAGATATTACGTACAAAAATCCTTTATTCTGAAACAGCCCTCGCCGTATTATTTGTTCCAGAGCCAAAAGATTTGGGACAAAGCCAAAGACAGGTGGCCAGCATGGAGGGTGCTGTGGCCGACAAACATGGTATGGCATTGATAAACAAAGGCAGGCACACTGGTTGATTGGACTTCTTTAGGCAAAATTGTCATTTTATTTCTTATAATAAAATATATTTTTATTGTTATAATATATAATTTTTCCAGTTTCAGAACACGGACCAACAAGTTTCTTGAACTTTTCATTTATCTGAAAAAAAATATAGCATTGAAACGTCTAGAAAACAACCATATCAAAATTGTTACTACACACACACACTGGACTACAATGTTGATGAAATACTTGTTACGAGTCTCTCTCTTGTATAAAGAAATGCAGTACATTTCTCGCTTCAAGTTACTGTAATTATATGCGTGATTATATTGACTAGGGAGATAAATATTATAGAAACACCACATAACGTAACTATATTTTACTCATCTTCCAGCGACTCAGGTGATTCTCTTTTCTGTTTTAAGTTTCTTCTTGGCATTTATGACCGGGCAAATTCTACAGTGAGTGACCAGGGAGTGACGCATTGCAGGTACAAACGAACCAATCAGACTAATCCTCACAACTGCTACGCTCTAATAATGTTCTTCCGCGGGAAGCTAGACCGCATAGATCTTTGATTCTAAACGCAGTCTTCGAGCATTATAAAAAAGTGCCATTTTCAGAGGTTGACAAGAGTTGCACTTTAACAATTTTAATCAAGCTCGCTTGACAAATATCGCCGAATTTTTAATCCACCAAAAGTCCGTATGCGGCGCAGTTGGCGGATGGATCCTGTAAAATGGGAGGCGCTCGTGTACGGCCGTTAAGGCGGGTCTATACCAATATTCCAGCCACCATTTGTGATTCTCTCGCGGAGACTGAGGGATACAGGCTGAGATAAAGAGCAAAATGGTAAGCGCGCCGCTTAATTTTACTACCAAATGCTAGGTGTAATAAGAAAACGCGTGGAATCAACTTACGTTTGCTTTGAAAAGAGGCAGCCATTAAATCAAGTTTTTAGTCATCTATTGAATTATACCGCCAAACGTGCGATTGAATGGAGGAACTCACGCTGCAAATCGTTATAGTGCTACCGTTCAGTCGTAATAATGTACTCCTTGTATTTTACAAATAAATATCTTAGCGCAAGAAGCCAATAAGTGTTACTTTTTGTCAATGCTTGAATGCGTAAACTTCAGGTTAAAAATGTGCTCGCGTTTTCGTCAACTGTAGAATTCATTTCCGTATTTCGTGGATCTCATTCTACATCAAAAACCATTTTGTTGACCAACCCGTGTGTGTTAGGTATCAAGATCAAGGGAATTTTTAGTTGTCATACTAAGTTGTTACATTTTTGGTGAACATCGCCTAGGAGCTGTTGCTTTTTGGCGTCATTAAGGAAAGTAGCTAGTTGTACTGTTTACCTTGTGCTGGTTAGTGATGTTTTACTAATTGTTATGTCGTGTTCTTTAACTCTAAAATTCCAACAATTTCTCCGCAATTTGGTATCAACTATATACTCCCGGTTTGTTATAAATGAGCAGTAATCTTTAAGGGGCTGATGTCGTGTGAGGCGCAATTGAGAGTTATGTCACTGGTCTGTGACAAGGAAAAGATAAATTACTATATGAAATCTATTTATAGCACTGGTATATAGTAATTTACCAGTCCCAGAGTATGTAACGTGGGTGGATGAACTGTTGTTGTCAGGCGTGTACTGCCCACTTTCTGGGGGGAGAAAATCCGGGGTATTTTTTCACGGTAATGCTTTCCAAACATCATTTAATAACTTGGATATTTGTGTTTTCCCAGGCGGATCAACTCACAGAGGAGCAAATTGCTGGTAAGAACTTGTTCTTACTGTATTGCTTCGAACCGAGTCCCTGGACTGTCACAATGGCCGTTTCGGCTGTCAATACTGTTCTGGTTCACTATGTCCAGTTTGGTGCCTGGATTTATTCTCACTTCTTCCAGCTTTGGTGGTTTCTGCTTTCAAACCAAAACTAGCAAATGTCTTTATCGCCCAATACCGAACCATTTTTGTTGGGTGAATTGCTTCTTAAATGTCTAAATTGAGTTTTGACTCTGCTCAGTGGGCATTGTTGGCACAGAGAGGGGTTTGTGTTGTCCTTTAGTGTTCAGATCACTGGGCAAATGCAAGCATTGGTCAAATGTAGTCTTGTCACTATAGTTTTGCCCTGAATATGCCTGCGAGGATCAATTCTCCTAATTGAAACTGATTAGTGACAGTGCTGACTCTTGCTGGATCTACGTACAATATACGACTCGATGAATTTTTAATATTGAATTTAAAACATACGTCAGCATACGTCAGGCACCACATTAAGCTGCTATTCACATGTGTGACAACTTGTTAGTTGTGTCATGTTGTAGTCGTAATAAAGGAACTTTAAATCCTGATCAAGTCAGTAGTTGTTATGGCTGTTAGGTGGGCAGGAGTCTTTTCTCTGGGCATTTGTTGCTTGTACAGAAGGTGTGTGTGTTTGTGTGTGTAAATATATTATTTTATTTCTAAAAATGCATTGTGTTTCTTTGGTTTTTGGTTTTGGTTAGAAAAACATTCAAACCTTTTTTTTTTTTTATGAATATGGATTGTATGCAAATGGGAAAAAAAACTGGGACAATGGTTTAATCTGTATTCCTTTTTAATCCATCCAGAGTTTAAAGAGGCTTTCTCACTATTTGACAAAGATGGAGACGGCACCATCACAACTAAAGAGTTGGGCACTGTCATGCGCTCGCTTGGCCAGAACCCGACAGAGGCGGAGCTGCAAGATATGATCAATGAGGTGGATGCGGATGGTGAGGACACGAACTGAGACAATACACATGCTGTGAACTCTCAGCACTTCCCGACACTGTCTGATCACTGTTCGTTTACTCTTGCCTTGTTTGGACTGCAATGTGACTAATCTGTCTTTACCCATCTCTGTTGCCTCCTAATCAGGTAATGGAACAATAGACTTCCCCGAGTTCTTGACAATGATGGCAAGGAAGATGAAAGACACAGACAGCGAGGAGGAAATCAGAGAAGCATTCCGGGTTTTCGATAAGGTGAAGTTGTAGAAAAGTCTTTCACCGTAGTTGATCTTAAAAACAGCGTGTGACTTGGTTTGAATTTCAACAGGATGGAAACGGATACATCAGTGCTGCTGAGCTGCGTCATGTGATGACAAACCTGGGAGAGAAACTTACAGACGAGGAAGTAGATGAAATGATTAGGGAAGCAGACATCGATGGTGACGGTCAAGTCAATTATGAAGGTGAGCATCTTGATCAGCATCCCACTGGTAAACTTTTTGAACCGCTTTTAAAGTTTGTTCTTCTCTCTTTCCCACAGAATTTGTACAGATGATGACGGCGAAATAAAGGCCTTGTACAGAATTTCTTGTATAAAATGATCTGCCTTTTCTTGTTTGTAATTTCTGTAAAATGTTCAAATATAATTTCCCCCATCTTCTCCTGCTGTTCAAAGGATTTGCATGTTTACTAAGATTTGAGAGCTCATGCTTCCCCTCCCCAACTCCCATTCATTGTGAAGCGACGGAGCGGGGGACCAGGTGATGGGTACAGGCACCGATATTGACGACGCACAGCCTTCTTTTTTCCCTTTCTGTTGCTCTATCTGCCTGCCCACCTGACGGATGGTGACACCAAGGGTCCGGATGACTGACAATGTGGCATCATTTCAACATTTCTGGCATGATTCTTCCTTGTTTCGTGTGGAGGGAAAACTCCGTTTGGACATTGGACTGAGTAGAAATGGAAACGGGAACAGTCCTCAGCATTGCACTATTGCAAAAACGTTAAATAAATACTAACGGGTTTATGCCAGGTACTCACACACTCTTTTTGTATTTGTTCTGCTTTTACGATGCTTTTTATTTAGACACTGTTTCTTTTCTTTTTTTATCTGCTATTTTAGCTTATGGCACAGCTATGCCTCAGAATCCATTCCAAGTTGTATATTTGTTTTCCAATAAAATTGACAATTTACCCAAACATTGCCTCCATCATTTTTTTGCTTGGTTATTGAGGTTAAAATGCAAATATATTTATCAACTGTGGGACCAAATTATTGGATTTAATATGTTTTCAGCACAGCTATAAATGACTAATCATTAACGGGCTTGTATCTTCTAAACGCTCCTGTGCCAGATTCATTTGGTCCTTGTACGAAAGTTCTTCACAGATATTGGCTTTCACGTTGTGGCAGTCGAGCCTTATTTCATCTGTACAATCTCCAAAAAAGGGTTTGTTGAACTGTTGCCAGGCTTCTTGTTAAGACACACAACAGGCTTTGTAGCTCCAAGGCTGAAATACAAACAGTTCTTTGCCTATAGACAATCATTTTTTTCTTTCTTTAGTCTCAATCGGATCTAGATACCCGCACAGATCGGAAACAAGCTCAAAGACTAATTGAAAATAGAAACAAATGCAAAGTTCTGGTGATGGAGAGCAGTGAGGCAGAAGCGGATTGCTGTATCGAGGGATGTATGTGTGCATCTCATCTCGGGGAACTATTTACCACCGTGCTGAGCTTTCTGACGTGTGATATTCATGTTCCATCATGTTTCCTAGCAACCGTGAATTCCAGTCTCACGAGTAGCAGCTCTTTTCCTTTTCCAGTAGGCGCTGAAGGATCATCGGGAGTTAAGAAGAGCTCCCATGTTCACGTCATGTAGCTATGCAACTGAACGACGATGGAGATCTTTGTGTAGTTTTTCTATGGTCAGTTTCGTATTTGCAACCTTATTGTGACGGCAAGATCCCGCTGCTCTTATTTTCTACGAGATTCTGTTAGTGTTACTGAATCAAAGGCGAAGCAGACAAAGTCCACTTGACAACTGAGTCATGGGACCTTGTGATATTACTGCAATCCGTGCTAACAATAGCCCTTCCCCTTATTGCCATGATATAAGGCCCGAGAAGACACTCATATCACTGGACCATAAAAGATACGAGCCACACTATGGTGGCCACAATTCTGATACACGCCTGCTTCAAAAACAAACCAATCCAGCCACTTCCATATAGTCTTCAAAGAGTCTGTGGATCATTTCTTTGAGACGTTCCTTCTCAAAAGACAAGAACTCAAAATAACAAGTGGTCTCGCATACAGACACGAGGACCACTGTGTGTTTGTCTTTTCCAAACTCCATGGCTGTTTTTCCTGTTGTCGGAATGAATCAGCTGAAAAGTTGTTGTTGAACTGCTCATCTTTACAGTTCCTGCCATCCCTCAGCAAGGACACAATGCCAGTCATTCTCAGAATGTGTCATCCACCTCACGTACAGCCTTCCGTACCACATTGACACTTAATATGATCATCCTTCTCCCCGGGTCCGGGCTGTCCACCCTCTCTGTGCGTGGTTTGGCAATCGCTAAGGCCATTATCACATGTTGCTGATGGATACGTGTGTGTGTGAGTGTGAGTGCACAGCTGCTCCTGTTGTTGTGCCGTGATAAATGGGAAGGGGTGTTTAATGGGCCCAGTGCACTCTTGTGGTTATTTTTCAGTCCGGGCTTCAGGGAAAGCTCGGGGCATTGCACCCCAAGGGGCCGGTTTGCACCAAAAAACAAGCCAAACACAGAATTTGCACGAGTACGGCGAGGAAAACAGGCGGTGATTTCGGACAAGTTGGTCAGTCTTTTCTGTCTGGCCCCGTAGAAGAAACGAAATGTTTAATTCAGGGGGACGCAAGGGTCCCGCTGCCAAGAGTTTGATTAGCCTCCTCGTTCCGCTGCCAAATCCACTTCAGATCTCGGCCAGGTTGGCAACTGGTCCTCAAGAAGGAATTTTAATGGGGTTAGTGCTTGGAAAACACTTGATCACATTAGACGTTTGTAGTCGAAGCTTTTAATAGGACAAATTTATGGCATGAGCCAAAATTAACACTTCCTCTTCACCTCTCCGGCACAGATGACTCTTGTCCGATACGTCCCGTGGGAGACTGTGTTTTTTCTACTTCGCTATCGTTGTTTGATTTGATAGCTTTCAGAGCAGAGGTGGTCCATTTAGTCTTAGTAATGTAGTAAAGTAAACATTGTTTTGACTGTAAACTGTTTATACTTTACCACTTTTACAGTACTGGACTTAGTATAGTACAGGACGACACGGTGGTCCACCAATCCAGAGTGTGTGTTCCAAAATACTGAGTGTCCGTGCTACTGAGATTGGCGCCAGCTCCTCGTGACCCAGAAATGGAGTAAGAGGTAGAAAATGGATGGATAGGTAGTAGCTTTTATTGATTTCCCTATTGTACCTTTGGCAATCAATTATCACTCTTGAATTTTGTAAATACAGTGAGAATGTGAACATGTGACTCATCTGTACTGCTCTGTGATTATTTGGCTACAAAATCAGGGTGTGTCCCATTTTCAGGGATTGGCTACAGCTTCCATTATCAATGGAAATGCAATTCAGCAATTCAAAATCTGAAGCAGAACAAAAAACCTCTGCTTTACATTTTCATACAATCATTATTTCATATAATCATTAGTCACAAATAATCTCCACAATTTGGATTGAAAATACAGTGCATATGCAAAATATTTGGTTTGCTTAAATTATTTTTGTTTCTCTATATTTTGCAATTTCTTTTAACATTCTAGTTGCAGATGTTGTAACTGCTGTAAATGTTGTCTGTTAATAATGGATAAAATAAATTATTTTTTTTATTGTTTTAGTCTAGTCAGGAGGTTCAGTTTAGGTGAAGTTCGTTCTTTTCAATTTAAAGTACTTGTCAGAACAAGGGTCCACGCTAAATATAGTGACAAAATGAGAAAAAGTGAACGTTAAATGTAAAAAAGATTGCACTTAATAATTTACTGAACTTATTCTTACATAATTTAGTCAATGAATTATTTACTAGAAACGATGAAGTCATCACTGGGACGGTGTTATATCGGTTTTATAAACATTGAGCCATTAAATTCTCCCAACTCTTGTAAAGTCCTTTTTTATAAATACAGTGTGACGATTTGCGTAAAGCTGTGTATTAAACAGTCGACTTACAAGTTCCGGATGCAGACACAAACGGGCCATTAAAACTATGATGTCATCAACAATGGTCCATTTGTCTGTCTGGAAGACAACGAAGATACAACAAGCCCACCTTGCTGCGATGGTGATGGGGGGCTGCTGAGAGGAATCAGGTGGTGGAAGTTTCTGAAAATAGTGGAAAGCAATTAAAAAATCAGATGGTTCAAACCCTGAGGGAAAAAACTGGTGAGATTTTTCCAGAAACACAAGAGCTGTTTTTAGACAAGCATCCAGACTAAGCAAAGAGTCCAAGGAAAGAGCGAGTAAAGGCTGGAAGTTAATAGGGGGAAGGCAACACTGGCTTCTAATGTAAGGATGGATGCCTGGAGGAGTCGCTCGTTTCTGGCACAATGCCACGCAGAACTCTTTTCAGGAAAAAAAAAAAGCAGAGATTATGTCGAGAGCCACTTAGAGCGACTGTAAAGGAGAAGCCAACCATGCAGGAGACCAAAATTAGAGGTCGCGTAGCTCATAAAAAAGAGGGAGAAAAGGGAAAAGGAGAGTTTAAGAATAACTCGAATGCAGTTTGTTTTTGTAATCACCTTTCCCAGGGCAAGAACGACGTCCGTGTGCTAAAAACCGGTGCCACATTGGAGAATACTCCGGTGTTTTTGTCTGCTGAGGGCGCCGAGTTTAACATGTACCCTCAATCCTTTCTTACATTTAATCTAGACCTCACTCCAGCAGTTTGATCACAATATGTACCGGTAATTTAATGCAATTTCTTTTCCAGTGAACTCTTCAATATAAATATCTTTGCACTATTCGACTTATATCAGTGTAAAGTACTTAAGTTAATGGACTTTGTTACCTTACTATCTTTTGTAGACGTTGTATTGACTGTACAAGTGTAAGCATGAAAGCAACTTTTACTCTCTATCTGACTAGTTTTGTCTGAGTATCTGCACACTTTACTCCACTACATCTGAGTGGAAACTTACATCGTTACACTGGGATTGTGCACAAAAAATCTTTTTCTACTGCGGACGTGGTGATATCGCCATCTACAGGGCGCTGAAGGTACTGGATGCTAGAAGAGCTACAACAAGTTCTAAGAACTTTGAGAACCAGCTTATTTTGAAGCTAAATAAAAATATTGCCACCCTCGAGACTGAGCCTTGAATCATATCAAAGTCACCTCTGTCTTTTTTTTTTTNGTCTTTTTGGAATTGGTGACTTGTAACTTGTAATGGAGTGATTTTTACAGTAAGGTGTCCGCACACTTACTCAAGTATGATTTTCAGCTACTTTTTGGCTCTACTGGATTTCTGGATAGGGTTTTATCAGTGAAGTTGTGCAGTGAGCGCTTCTTACTTTGCCAGAGTCGGCCCGGTGTTGTGCGACGGCTGAGACCTTCTCCAGCATGGAGCGCAGCCTGGACTGAGTGGCGTGGGAAATGAGAGTGACCGTCTCCATAGACACCTCCGTCACGCCGAGCTTTTTGGCTGGGGAAACAAGTTTGCATTTTAAAGTCACCTAGGAAAGAGCGCGGGCGCGTTTCTAGCAGCCTTGAGCGGCGACGCAATTAAAGAATGATGGTGTTCCTTCTCCAACCTGCCGCGTGAAATGACCTAAATTTCACTAGTAAACACTTCACACGTTGCGTCTGTCACACCCACACGCCGCTGCTCCGGCAGGTGGCATACGCCGCACCTCTCGCTTCTCCTCGTCCTCCTCCGTCAGGCTGAAGTCGTCACACGTGTGACAGCCCCCTCCTCCATCCCCCCGGAGAAAGATTTACATTTTTAACACACGTCTTCCTCACGGCGACAGCATAACAACCACAGCCGGGCTCCATGTAATAGCACATAACCCCGGGCACTCATTGGTATGCACTGTGTGCTAAATCAAGCGCGGGGGGGAGAGTTTGCTCAAATATGAAAAGCCAGGGTGCGTTTGGGATGGAAGAGCGTCTTCAGGTTTCAATGAGTGTGATTTGCGAGAGTTGACTAATATTTAGTGATGAGAAGAAAGGGCGTGCGTGAAGTTGAGACGTCTGGGATTCATATTCTGCTTCCGTAGTAGAAAAAAAAAGGCCTG
>SOMO01000003.1:809714-823637 GCA_028128575.1 Paedocypris carbunculus | reverse complement strand
AAAAAAAAAAATAACAACCATGAAATCAAAATTAACATAGTAAAGGGTTTGTTTCAGCGTCCAATCAGAGGCAAAAAGAGCCAAGAGTCCGTTCAGTCAGACCGTCGCCAACCACATCCGGCGTTAAACCTATGACGTATATTCCTCCAAACAGGAAACGACAAACAAAATAAAAACAGAAGTTGGACGTAATCAAACAAAAACAAACAAACAGAATAAACGACTGGTAATGTGCAGGCTCCGAACACAAAATGGCTTGAAATCATCTCTCCGAAGAGAATGTCTTGCGTGAAAACTTCAGCCAAGTTCTCGGCGAGTGTCGACAACGCCTCGATATGGCGTGACGGTTTTCACGCGTTGTGCAATCGTGTAACTGAAAAATGCGTCTAACAGTCAAAAACACATTGGAGAACACGAACAGAGCAGCTCTGGACCACAACATATCGAGTCCTAAAACAAACACCCAATCGTTTAGCACGGGAAATATAAAACGCCTAAAAATTCACATAACTGTGTTGCTTTTCTACAACGGGGAGATTAGCAAATCCAGAACGAGGAGCACTCAATGCGGGTTAGTTGGGGAAAAGATGAACAGTTTGAAAAAGGCACTTCTGAATGTCAATAAATCCAAACGCAGAGCCAATAAGCACCTACGGACCTCTGGTTTAGGCCCTTTTAAAATGCTAATTTTGGATATTTAACCCTTGCATCTAAACGAAACCACACTGACTAGTTCCTCCATTCATCAACCTTTGGTCACATCAATCCGTGGTTTCCTTGAAACGTCTTCATGACACATTGCACCGGATCCGTTTTGTCATGATGTGAGAAGTGAGATCTTCCTCAGCGAGAGTGCATCCTCTCAGACAACTCACATCCGCCAAGCCAGGCCATTATTGCATTTCTCAAAACGTATGAAAAATATATATATAAAAAAAATTCTCATTACATAGCACGGCATATAGATATCTACTCATTGATTCCTTATGTAAAATGAGGGAAAACCGTGGTAGATGCATCTCATTCTCTTCATCCGTTCAACCCCGCCCATTTGACCCCACCCACGACTCCGCCCACGATGAAAACAGGAACACAACTACAGGTAGAAACATGTCACTCTGATGGCATAGTGCACGGAGGAGTGTGTGGAGCTCAGCTAAGCTTTCTCGAGCAGGACAAATGACCCCCGTTTAGATTCCCACCAATCTGATGTCAGGCCGAAAAACTGGCCTTCTGACCACCGTCTGAATTGCACATATTCCCCACAACATGCAGAGAATGAAGGGGATGCAGAGGCTAGACTAGAGATCCAGCCACACATTTAAAGTCCTGTGGGTTTTATTACTGGGAGATGTGTCCTGTGCTGGGAAGACAACTTCGAAGGGATGGGGAAACTGAACAAGCTTTGGAAGCCGTGGATAACAAAACCATGTACTGCAAGCGGAAGTGCATGACTGACGTAGAAAGCCCGAGATGGTGCGAAAGGTTCAAAGGTGAATCTAATGTCAGTTTGTTTCATTTCTACCTAATCAGCCTAAGAAAAAAAGACTGAAATCTGTGGGAATCGGTCTTCTCATGATCATCTCTTTATTTACATTAGCGTATTTATTAAAAAATAATTTTTAAAAAAGCATGTTGAGCTACACACACTTTAGTATAGAGACCAGCAAAACTCAAACGTCTATGGGAAGCCGGTCTTGACCTGAAAGTGACCATCAAGGAATTGCACACATTTCCTCAAATCCCTGAACCTTGCTCCTTAAATCGTTTGGAAAAACGACATCCGTTGAATGAAAATACGGAATAAAGAAGCTAGCGGGGCCTGATGGAACGGCGCTCATGTGCAGGTCAGACATGGTGTACGCGTAGTTAGTGTTTCCTAAAACATCTTGGCTTTTCAGGAGCGACAATAATAGACTAACACACATAACAAAATGGAACTGCGTACCTTCTGATGATTCTCCATCTCTGCTTAAATGGAAGAAAACAACCTTTTTTGAAGAGTGATATAGCTTAGACCAAAAGACACTGAGGTGTGAAGCTACTGTAGTTGTCCAGAAAGCGGTGTTGTAGTAGTGGCCATGGTGTGTGTGTGTGTGTGTGTGTGTGTGTGTGGTTCTGCTGTAAAACTATGGTCCCAGTAAAGCAGGTGCGTCTCTTTCCTCGGCTGCTCCCACACATGTAAGCACGGGAAAGGTAAAGTGCTCTCAACGAGTGTCCGCTTTCAGGCCACCGATAAACCATTCGCAACTACACACGGAAAAATACAAAAGAGAACTTCTCGCCCTCTGTGCAATTAGTGGTAGGAATCGAAGAAACAGAAGACCACACGTACTGATAGCAAAAACGCATATTGACATTTTTACGCTGAAAACCAAGCCCTCGCGTCACGCCAATCGATTCCTAGAAACGCAAGGAATCACAACGTCTCTCCGCTGCGATGCATTCCTGCATTCCTGTCTAGACACATACGTTAAGCTTTTCCACGAATCCCTCTGGCTTGTTCTCCATGAGCATTCTCCGCTTCTTGCCCAAGGATGCCGCCGCCTCTAATCACGGAATGAGCACAGAATTACTATGGGAACTGCTGACAGAGCACCATGAAAGCCAAGGATGATGATGATAGAAGCTGGAAAGAGTGACACTGAACATCAACCTTTGATTCCCTTGCCCTTAGAATTTGTACACAGTTTCCGAGTAAAACGGGATGCAAGGGGTTGAAGGGCAACAATTGCGAATAAACTGAGCGAATGTGAAATGTCTATTAAACCACACTGAGATATTTGTTGCAGAAGTCCGAGTGTGTCTGTTAAGGTCATGAGAACTGGGGGAAATGAGACTTTTGCGTGTCACAAAGTGAAATGTGTTGATTGAATTTACACTCCTTTGACTCCAATCTGCAAATATCAAAACTGTCGGAAAATTGGACTGAAAAATGGACTTCCTCTATCAGGGACATGAAGAATTTGCCATAAATCTTCATTTAGCTTTGAGCGGCTCCCTTTCGAGCCAGCGTACCCGCACCCTCTGCTTATAGTGATACTCCCTGAGGTAGTCCTGCAGAGCAGGGGGCAGAAGCAACGCTCCAATGCCGTCGTAGGTGATCCTGTGGCAGATGGCAGCTCGAGCTAGGCTCTGCAAGCCAAACGGGAAGGTTCGGTGCAAAGGTACCGTGAGGAGCGGTTCAAAGAACATGCAAGCACTCGGGTCCTTGTAGTGCTCCAAAAGTGCTGTGACGGTGGCGGCGTGGAATACGCAGGGGTCGTGGGCATCGAAGCTGAAATTGTGGTTCCACTGCTCGATTCGTGCATGAAGTGATCGACCGTAGCGGCGGAAACTGACCGAGAACAGATAGTCTTCCTGAGCCGAATCCCGAAGAAGAAAGGTACCCTCGGGTCGGCCGTCCAGCAAGGCTTCGGCTTCGTAGCGGTCCATGACGCCCCAATAGCATGGCAGAGAAGTGATCTGCAGCAGATATGGAACAAGGCAGTGAATGTAGTCGATCTGAGTGTGGACTTTCCATGGCCCTGGCTGCTGTTTCCCCACGACGCCTTCAGCCGATGCATGGCGCTGTTTGGGCCTACGAGCTTGCAAACAAAGCATGGTAGTGTCATCGTCCTCAGAGTCACAGTTATCTGCCGTTGCTCCCCGATTATCGTTAGGAGCATCTCCCATACCAGGAGTAAGTTTGGGACCGAGCTTATAAAGAGAAGCTAGTGGTGCTGTGATGGCATCCACCGTATGGATTTGGGCATCTGGAGGAGGGTCTACGCCTTCCTCAATGCTAAGTCGCCTTCGTTCCCGTAAGCGCTCCTCTTCATCTTCTGGCGAGGCACAGGTAGCACCACAAGCATCTGAAGATGAATCTGCTGGTGTCACCGTGACTGGGGCCGTGTGCTGCTTAATGAGATGCCATTTTCGGGCAAGGTCTGATCCGGGTGCAAACGGGCAAGTCTCCAGCATTAGCTCTGTGATTTGAATCTTGCGCTTGGGAGGCGGAAGATCAGTACCTCGAGAAGATGAGCGTAACGGAAGGCAGAGCCGCACCGTGTCGTGAATCTGCTGGCGAAGTGATCGTGGCTCCATATCATCCCGGCCAGTTCCATGTCTCCCCCGAGAGCGACCAACAGGCCGATCGGATGTCTCCAGGGAACTCTGCGCTTTAGTTGAACACGAGTGTCTCTTCTTTACACTCCATGGTGCGTGGCGTGAGTATGAGTCCCTCCGGGTTCCCAGTGGGGCACGAGCATCTTCTGTGTCCTGTTCAACGGTGATCTCAAGTATTTGTGAATCGGCTACACAGTTATGGATCCGCCGTCCCACAGTTCCACTGGCTCTCCATGACACAAGTGGAATTGTAGCCACACTGCTAGAGGAACTAGTAAGCTCCTGCCCACTATCTTCTGGGGACTTGTCCACGCTCGGGCATGTTGCGTCTGTCTGTGGTTGAAGGTGCAGTGCGGCCTCAGTATGTGAAGCTCCATCTGGGTGGAGCAGAGATTGACACCCCCTTTTTAAGTTGTTCCACACCTTGCCAACCTTCTCCATGAGGTGGAGGCACCTGGACCTAAAACACAAAGAAACTGGTCAGATGTGTGTGAACGTAGGGTGGATTACAACGCAAAACTCATGTCTTTTCACATAATGATATACAACTGAACATTGAAACATTCGAACATCGAACAATTTCATGTTCTAATTAAACTCGTGAATTCTAATTAAACTCTTTGAGTGAAATCTGTAGCAAATGTGTTAATATTGTAAGAGAATATTTTAAGCAATTTGACAAATTGCATTTTCAGGAATGCAGAAGTGATTATGACTGTATTCTAATATTAGGAGACGACCTTCAGGCGTCTCTGAAGGACAAATTTACAGAAAAAGCCCTTTCAGAGTTTTAAACGGAACAGTCACCAATGAAACTTTGCAAAAACAAGGACTGCAA
Organism: Paedocypris carbunculus; assembly: GCA_028128575.1. Classification (NCBI taxonomy): domain Eukaryota; kingdom Metazoa; phylum Chordata; class Actinopteri; order Cypriniformes; genus Paedocypris; species Paedocypris carbunculus. Next base: position 818,692 of record SOMO01000003.1, on the reverse strand, counting down.
ATGACCATGCCGTTTTCTATTTCTGAACAAACGTTCTCTGTGATGAAGAGCAAAATAGAGTCACATTCTCGCATTACAGACAATCATCTTCATTCTGTGCTCAGAATCAGGTTTCTGATCGCACTGAAAAATATACGCATTTGATAGTGATTCGAACAATTACCGTAATAAATGTTTCACCCCACCCCCGTCACAATTTGGCAACTTGACCTAATTTAAATATCCATCTATATTTTTAATACGTTGTGGCCTGCAGCAAAGTGCGCACTAATGATAATAAAAATAATAACAACAAAGAAAACATCACATTTTACAACATTTCCGAAATCATCCAATAGACAACCAGACAAATATAGTACTTTCCCGCTTAGATCGGCAACTGAATCAGGGGAAAAAAAAAACACAATCTCAACGCTGAGAAGCATTTGATGCCCGTTGCATCAATATTATTCACTTCTGAGCACCAAACAGCGCAATAAACTTTGAGGGGAAAAAATGTTTCTAAAGCAACAAACTGCAACGTTGAAGTCGAGCAAAAATGTAATTGTCTCTTAATTGGGAGACGAGTATGTACACGTAAATGTTTCGATGCAAGTGAACATGACTTTTAACCCCCAGTGAAGATGGCAGGCATTTCTCACAGTCACTCAGAGAAATCTGATCAACGGCTACGGTAAAGTTCCATTTGATATGCGCGTTAATAACATGCGCAGGGCCTTCTTTCTCAGCTGACCGTTTGTGATCGGATCAACCAAGACGGACGTTAATGCCAGGTGTAAACACGGCCAAAGTGATTAAAGTGTTGCCAGGCAGACTCCCGGAGACTCAAGGCCAGCGCTAAAAATGAACCCATGGAACTGCTCCCAGTCGACTGGCTGCCATGGGCTGAGTTACAATGCCGGTCTGGGCCTGTCTTGTTCTGACCCGCCACAGCCGAGCATTTGCCAGCTAATAAACTGAGAGGTTTTGCGTGAGCTCTGTAAATCCTACCTTCCTTCATCACGGTGCGGTCATCAAGAAACTCCAGACTTGACCATGAGTGGGATAAAGGAGATTAAGGACTCCACAATGCACCCATCACGTGAACATTTAGGTAAATGGAAACTATATATAAATATATGTAGAGAGCATGAACCGTCTGAACTGCTCAAATGTGAATCAGCAAATCAACTGAAGCGTGAGCTGAACTGCAGCTTGCTAAAAAATTGCTTTTACGTAAGGCACATTTATTCGGCTAAGCCAACAGTCCACGTGACTTTCCTACGATGAAGCCAACACACTCCATATTTTTCAAAGCACGTCCAAAGATTCAACCAATTCTAACTACTCCAAAGCAACTTGCAGATCAAGCATATTGGGTTTTGTAGGTGGAAACTACCGATCCTTAACTCAAGCCCGCAACCTTTCGGTCACAAATCAAATTCTTTATCACTAGGCCACAACTGGCTTGTAAACAGTAAAGTTGGCATGATTTTCTGCATCAAGTCATAGCATCAACTCTCAAATAGTCAAAAACCAAACCCGCTCTAAATAATTTAAAGTAAAATATGTCACAACAAGACGAGCCGAATGCAAAAGAAAAACTGCCATAAATACTTAATGATTGCTCATCGTGTCTCCTGATAAAAAGAACGTAATGTAGGTCGCTATGTAGAGCGAGAAAAAACACATTTACCTTCTCTCAGATGGTGAAGAAAAAGCAAAAACCTTTTCAAGTGTCTATTAAAAAAAATAATAATTTTAATTTAAACAAATATTAGGCATTGTGTTTAGCCATTAGCATGGATTCTAATTCTAAACTTAGACGGAAACAAGAAAAGTGGTCAAAACCCCAAATAAGTCTGATAAAAAAATAAAAGACAACAGATCTTCAATACTGAGAAATGTATTGATTCTTTATTTTAAACATGGCGATTAGGAACAAAAAAGATAAAAATGCATAAAGACTATTATTATTTTAAACCATTTACCATTTACCTTTACCATTTACTTTTATAATTTTCTTTTAAGGAATAAACAAGATGGAATTCTGGCAGTAATCTTGTCAGTGACGAGGATTCAGGACATAAAATCAAGTTATTTCCCCAAGCATAAATGTAAAATTAAGACTTTCGTTTTTTTCCCCCAATTATGATGCTCGATCAAAATTATAGACATATAGCCAATATTAAATTGGCTATGTGTCTATTTAAATCAAATACAAATTGTATAGTAAAAAAAAGTTAGCAAAATAAACTGTGCAAAATGGTACACAGATGCCCAAACTAAAAGCACCCCCCTCCCCAAATTCCCTGCTAGAAGGCGTATAAAAGATGAGAATAAATCACAGTTCGGATTCACTGCCACTATGGTGACGATGTGCAGAGGCCAACAAGCCTGACCTTTGCCCCCGACTCCGAAAGCTTGCTCCACTTCCAGCTAAACTTGCACAGCAGATCATTTGTACAACTGTGTGGTAGGGTGTTCTGAAGCAAACACTGGAGGGGTCACCGAGTTCTTCAAGATGCAAACATGTGCTGACCAAGAAGAGTCAATCGTTTAGGCCTATAAACTTAACGCCTCACACAAGACAAAGCCATGGAAGAAAATCTACCCAGAACTTTGGATCTTCCATTGCAAATGTTAATTTGAGTTTTCCAAAGCTTCTAACCCTTCTCCAAATTTTTACCTGCAAATTCTATAATCTATAAGGTTCAACTAACAGACAAAACAGAGTGCCAACAGGAAAAGCCATTTTAAAATAACGGCTGAACACTTACTATACATTGATAATACATATACAAACCTTAAAGCAACAATGACAAAGTTGCAACCGTTAAGGCTTGTCTGGTGATGAAGAAAAGGATTGCAGGCAGACCAGAAGCACAATCACAGCTGACAGTAACATGAAGACACACCAATGCAGACATTCTGATACACCATTAACATTCTAGGACTGGGGGGCTGTGAAATCAAGCAGAGGGGTCACACAACGGAGGTGAACAAGCTGCTGGCCTTTTGTGCCAAGAAAAATTCGATCAGGAATTTTGGAACCAATAATACGCTTTTCTGATCAATAAGATCACTGACTTGAGAGAGTCTACTAATATTGACTCAACTGTATGTAACAAGGAAAATGACTAAACTAGTTAAAAGCACTGTATAGTAAGCATTGAAAAACACTATGCTTTGACAGCCTAGCACGTTCTATAAAGCATATTACAGGATGTATAAAAAAACATTGTTTTTTACAAAAATTTTGAATGATTATAGCAGGCTATTTTCTATACTTGTAGGTCCTGCTGAAAAGTGGTGGCAAATCCAGTGGCACTAAGACCCAGCAGACACAGTGCAGTGATCCCACTGAGCAGAACTGCTGACATGACAAATCTCAAAGGTTTGCCCAGTATGTCACTGGTACTTTTTTTTATTAAACTGCCTCTTAAAAAGGTTTGTAAAAATCACAGAATATTGCAAGATATTTTTTTGTTGGCAACACTGCAGTGACATCATCAAAAAGTCTTAAAATATAGAGTTAGAATTAGAAATAATAGTTTTAGAGATTTGATCATCCCCGGATAAGGACAGCCAATCAGAGCACTGTTAAACAAGAAAACTGAATAGTTTCGAAAAGTAAACCATATTTTAATTAAAAACACAAAGTTGCAACCTTTCAAACTTGCTGCATATAAAGTAATACTTCACACTAGTTCACTTTCATCCTTTACTAGCCACAGTCATGTGGCAGACACTTTTTTATATACATTACAGTTATTTGGCAGACACTTCTATCCAAAGCAAACAAAATGAAGAGCACTGAGATTCAAATCCATAAGTGACTGGCATCGCACTACAATCAATTTTACATATCAATGCATTTAATCTTCGGTACTCTGAATCTGAATAGGTAATTTCTGCTAGATGAGATCAAACAAAAATCTATTTTAGGACACCGTGCAAATCATTCCTTTTTCAAAATGGCTATAATCAAAATAGTGGAATACACTTTTAAAATGACAAATGAAGAAACTAAAAGTTCGCATTAATTTATATTAACGGAGTTGTGCCACTAACTAGATTTTATTTTAATAAGTCTTATTGACATGTAAATCTAACTAAATGACATCTTGATATTAAATATTTGCATACAATTTTATATTTCATTATAAAATATAAACACTTCTTAGAATGCTATCGTGCCTTAAACAGTAATAACAGATGAATACTGTGAAAAAATACTTTTTCCATGGATTACTTTATGTATGGTGTTATTTATTTATGTATACTGCATTTATGGACACTTTATCCATCCATACATCCTTTTCAACACCTCTTCATCCAGTTATGGGTGACGGGAAGATCAAGCTGATCTCATTCTAAAGATTAGCGCACACACACCCTTGACCAATAAACAGAATTAAAAAAGTTTGGTATTTAGATGGCAAAACATCTGAAATTGTAATGGATGTAAAATGTGAGCCCCTCTCAGAAGAAACCCTGAAATTCAGTTCCCCTTGTTCTCCTGCTGACTAGCTTCATCGAGACTGTCTGCAGACGAATTCTGGCGTTGGATCACAAAACACAAGCCTGCTACATACTATGCTATTCTCTGCTCAGCTTGGGTTACTGCTACCAAGAACGCTAACAAGCCGTGCCCAGAGCTTCTGCTTCCTGGTAGTGAGGGCCCAGCCCCCTCTGCTCACCCAGGTTTCACCCCCTTTCACCTGATACTGCTGCCAAATTCTACACCAGACGGCTCTAAGCACCCGGAGAGGAAGCGCTTCAGAACAGTCTGCCTCCTTCCTGACAACTCACATTTAATACACCTTCCATTAAAAAGAAAAACCTCCTCACACACAAATCAAGCCCATGTACTCAGGTGCCCAAGTTCTTGTGGGAGACGTTAACATTGGTGAATCATAAATGATGGATGAAGACGTTCAGTAGGGGTCTCCTCACTGGCTTTGCTTGATTCAGGTGCACTATAGAAAAAGAACACTGACAAAAACCAAGCAGAAGATTTACTTAAAATCCTTTTCCACAAACCTTTTAAATTTAAAAAAAAAAAAAAAAAAAAAAACTATTTGTTTTTATCATGGGGAAACACGTTTTTTTTTTTTTTTTACCTGTCGACTTTTATTCACTTAAACACTTTTTTTTTGACAACTACTTTTGAGTATTGTTTTTGAAAGGTTTTTGTACAAACCGTTAAGGGTTTTACAAAGTAAATTTTATGATCAGTTATTTTTTTTCCCAGTGTACTTTAAGATCCAGTTGCAAAATCTAAAATCGATCCATTATACTGTAACTGTGCAGTTCTTTGTTAAAACATAGCATAAAGAGCAGTATTTGGGGTGTCAGGCAAAAATAACAGCTGGAAAACATGAAGACACAATTAGAAGGAAGCTTTCTAGGAATTCTATGAAACGTGTAAACCCAGCTCATGAAAACTAAAATATCTGACCAGAGTCTTAATCCTTGCACTTGTCAGCCCATCACCCTGTCTGTCAGGACACCATGACGGCATTGTTGCATACAGCTGACGAGAACCATTTCATTAAAATAGTGTTTATTCATAGATTTCTCAATGAGGAATACGGCTTTTTCCACACACAGAAACTGACAAAGTTCCCAGACATCTGCCTTTCTCCACAAACCACACGTTTGGGAAACAGAGAGACGCTGTAGTGTAGAGACGGTTTTATGGCCTGTGGTTACACCACTGTGTATCTTATGCAACACTGCCCCACAACCTTTTAGGACACAAAGACAGGCATTAAGATGATATTAAGTAACATTTTCCAGTTGATAACACTGAAATCAGCATAGTTTTGTTTGTTGTTCAAACAAGCAGATCCAAATGACAAGACATTAATAATGATATTTGAATTCAATTCAAATTCAAAAAACTTTATTCATCCCCAGTGGGAAATTGCTTTAGCAACATTGTTAAACAAATCAAACCAATCAAAGGTTGGAATTGATATTCTCGTTTATTTTAAGCAAAAGCCATTAAACAATTAAATGATTTAACACACCAGATTACGTTTCTATTTGGTATAATATATGTACTGACCATAAGCTGCTACTGTACATATGTTCACACACGTATAAAAATTGTAAGTGCCATCATTCCAAACTCGTTTGGATGTGCAACTGCTCATCGAATTGTGAAATGCAATTGTAGTAAACTATTCACCTCATAGTCGACCGTCATAAATTAGGATAAATTAATCCGATAAATTAGGATTAACCCCAATTTGGGATTATTATGCTATGAAACCCACACTCATGTGCAAACAGATGTAAATCAAGACGACACATCTCGAGTTGTCATTGGATTAAAATGCGTGCAAGTCGTCAGATTTTGTTTGTCCAACTTTCTCGGCAGATTTTAATCTTTCCGCTCGTCACATTCAGACGTGCACTTCCACGAACAAAACTCACCATCAACGCATAACTCACCACGAAAAAGAAATTTCGCAAAAAAATGGTCAGAACGTCATCTCAGCTCGCTGGATAGCTATACGTACGTCACTGAATTTTCTCAACGCACGGCTCCGAATCGGTTTAGCAGAGCCGGCTTCGGACATTAGACAAGGATGGCGATTATAAACTATCCGAAAGCTACTGAAACACACGCCATAACCCGAAATCGTTGACGCGTATGCAGCGCTCGCACCGTCCGAGAAACACTTACCGATCCGGCTGACGTGTTTAGTGAGTTTTCGGGTGCCTTCTTTTGTTTGTGAAAAGAATTCGATCAAGTGGAGTCTGGTACATTTTCCCGTGGCCGGGGACGGCGGCGGATAAAGCACAACTGAGGGAGACGACGGGGGCCATAGCTGTACTAATCATGCAAACTGCACGTTGATGCGTCGATGTAATCGTCAACATTTTACACTTCGCACACACAAGGCCCGAGATCCCTCATCCCGCTGGCATTTTCTCTCCCTGACGGCCGATGCGGTCGCCAAGCGTAGCAGAGAAGAAAATCAGGAGAGGTGGTAGCAAAGTTTCCGTTGACTGACATCAGGCGACTCCAATTGCGAGGAGCTGCGCGTTTTGACGGATGCGGATGGGGAAAAGCGCCGACCGTGACGCAATTTCCTCTCCGGGTTCGGCTTGTAATGTCTGCCCGACTCCGTCTCGTGCATCGGTTCTTTCGAAAACTTGGTTTCGCGGAATCAGAACAGTGTGGTTACTGCTGGTTAATGTGGTTTCACTCAGGATGAATAAAAGTGTTGGTAAGGACGTCTTTTCCCCCATAAACGTAGTTGAAAAACACACAATTATTTGTTGTTTTAATTCTAACTTACGTATATTTAAAACTTTCGCAGATATGTATAAAATGTATTTTGCGATATATACCGTACCGGTAACTATTATAATATGTTTGAGATAATATTTGTGACATAACTACGTATATATATAAACACACACACGCACACGGTATACAGTACATCATGGAAAAAGTATGCAGTACGGTATATTTACATGTGTACAGTACTGTATACTTTTTCTATGATAAACTGTATCTTTTGTATTTAATGTGTGTATTTAAATATAGAACAGATATTAATGTATATTATGTACAATGTTTTAGTACGGTGGTTTTAAATGTATTGATGTGATATTTTGGTACGTATTATTTTGGGCAAACAAAGTTTTGATTAATTAGTTGTATCCATCATTCTATTGATCGTATTCCTATCTGTCGGTTTGTCTGTCTGTCTGTTTTTATTAAATGTATTAAATTACAAACACATATAATCATTTATTTTTATTCATGATTATTAATAAAACCTTTATTTTGCACATTACAGTGGAAGCACACGTTTGAATCATTTAATCGAATAAAACGAACCAGATTTATACAGTGTAGTACAATGTGTTATTTGTGAACATACGATCATTTAAGGCCAAAATTCTATATTACTGTAGGGTAATGACATATTGCATAACTACACGTTTTATCCCATCCCTGCATCTTTCATAAGCGTGAATAACTTTTCACTGGTGAGAAAATGGCTGAGAATAAAAGGATTGATCTTGGGATAATGATCATGTGAGTGAGTCTCAATCCCATGTCCCGTCCATGCAGCCTTATCATGTGACATGTGCTGATTGTGTTACAAAGATAGGCTGTTCTTTGAAATTCCCTGTAAGCCATGTCTGACAACCTCGGATTTTTACAATTACTGTAAAGATCATCTGCGTGGCTGAATTCCTTACGTTCTAGGAACAGCAGAGTCGGATACTCTCAATGGATCTTTGCGGATTACAGAAGCCTATGGTTTAAAAAGCCCAGGTCAGCTAATTTCACATGAACAAGATTAGTTAAAGATCTGATCCCAACATATGAACTGTAGTAGTGATACGAACCACTGACACTTTTGTTGAGTAAACAAACAGATTAAAATCACAAAATTCAGACTCCTGCAATTAATTTCTCTACTTATCTTATTATTCTTATACCAAACGTTTTTAAACAAGCTTTAAAAAAGCTAAAAAATGTCAACGCATAGAAACAAATAAATAAAAGTCATCTACTGCCCTCTATTGACATAATTTTTTTAATAAAAACATTGCCTGTCAAAGTTAAATGATGACACTCACAAAGAACTTGATTTTCTATAGATGTTTCGGTTACATTAGCGATGCTCAGACGACTCATGTGAATGAACAGAACAATCACAAGACTCGGACTGACGCACATGTTGCAGGGATTTAACATAGCTGATGAATTAAACAAATGGTTGATATTAAAGGGTTGATATACTACCTCAAAAAATATGAACCAAATAATAAAAATTTAATGTATAAATATTATTTCACAAAAACCTGTTTTACGTTGCATTTATCATCTTTTTCAAAAAGCTATGTACATTTTGGCAAATGGCAACTTTCTGAGATTATAATAAACAAATTAATTTGAGAATCTAATATTGACTGAATTTACATTTATGAATTCATATTATTTTCATAACAGGACATTT
>SOMO01000003.1:797614-807778 GCA_028128575.1 Paedocypris carbunculus | reverse complement strand
TTAATACAATTGAGTAAAACTGGGTAAAACTCGACCGGAAGCTAAATTTTACATCATCAGTGGAACTTGAAACGATTAAAACCGGTACATCCATCCTCAAAGAATTCGAGATTGTATAAGAGGGGAAGGACCCTAACCTCTTATGCAAATCCATCTTACGTATGAGCACGTGAGGTCATATGCTCGAGCCTTTCACTTGCATTTGCGGCAAATCACCAATCCGTTACCTCGGTTTGCATGACTGTAACGCATTATTCCGTTACACCACATCACTGGGTGTGACTTATGCGACTTCAAGCGAACAGAGCGTGTGCTCACATGAAGATCTGACGTGCTCAATTGGATACAGATAGTGGAGGGTTCCTATAAATACCACGCGGAGCCTGTCAACCTCCAAGCTGATCCTGAGCATCTCTTCAACCGGCAGCTCTTTCTCGCCACAGAACACACTCACCAGCTGTTGGTTTCCCGTTATTTAGACATTTAGACGTCAGGAAATGGAGTACCAAAAGGCAGCAGATTTGAACGGCTTGTGCAACGGCAAAATTGTCACAGAGTATCTCTGCCGCAACGGCTTTAGTGAGATGACGGTGGAGAGCAAAAAAGCGGCGCAGCACAAAAACGAAACATCCCGCAAGGAGGAGGAGGACGAGTCGCGGTTACCTGCTCTGGAGGAGGCATACACGACCATCCTGCGAGGCCTGGGGGAGAACACTGACCGACAGGGGCTCCTCAAGACCCCACTGCGGGCAGCCAAGGCCATGCAGTTCCTGACCAAAGGCTACCACGAAACTATCTACGGTGAGTAGAGAAGAAGTTAATGGTGGTAGGCAAAATAAAAGTGTGTTATCTAAAACCTATTTTCGTTATAGTGTACAGAAATAAAAAAAAAAGTTTTTTTTTCATGTTTTATTCGATTCTACTAAAGGTTTTCATTTATAACAAGCAAAACAAAAAGTTAAATGTAAACTAAATTGAACTCTAATGCAACTATAATAAACAAAGTTACATTCAAATTGAAACAAAATACAATTATAATAGCAATAAAAATCCCACTTTATTTTTATTTTACCCAATGCTAATTATTACGTCATTATTTCACATTTTGATCCCCACTAAAGACATTCTATTTGATGTACTACATCAGTCTTGAAAAATGTTTAGTAAGCAGGACTTCATAGTCACGTGACAATTATAGCCATTTAAAGCAATCTGACAGCTTTGTTCACGAGTAAGGTAAATCATTTTAGTTGTTCAGCTAAGTAAGAATTTGGTTTAAATTTCAGAAGTTTAATTTTATTTTTTATAAATGTTTTTAAACGGGGAAAAAAAAACATGTTTCCAAAAACTCATCATTTTGTGTGTGCAGTGGTGATACACGTTTTCATAAAGTTTGAAAAGTGTGTTTTGTCTTTTCAGATATCCTAAACGATGCCATCTTTGATGAGGACCACGAGGAACTAGTTATTGTGAAAGATATTGACATGTTTTCTCTTTGTGAGCATCATCTTGTACCATTCTTTGGCAAGGTTTGTGTCTTTTGTGTTCGGATGCTTTTAGTCATGACAGGGCTTTCAGCCACTGAACCAATATTATTCCTTGCTTGATGCTACACTAATAGAGAACACAAAGAACTTCAACAGGCTGTGAGAAGACCACTGAGCCACACATTTGTCTGGGGGGTTAATGGGGTCGTTTTTATGAACTACAGTGAATGTGAAATGATTCAAGTTGTTTGATTAAATAAATAATGTACGTGTATTTCTAGGTCCACATAGGATATCTGCCGAGCAAAAAAGTGGTTGGTCTCAGTAAACTTGCAAGGTGAGTGTGCAATGTTGAAACAATACTCACAGATGTCCAGCGAAGGGCCTTGTTCTCACATCAGAGTCATGGAAAAAGAGAGAATGTATTAGTTACATGTGGCTGAGTTCTTCTGTTATCACAACCCATTCACTTGAGGCTTAAATCCAAAGCCTGGCACAGTATCCTGTCCCATCTGAAAAATGCCAGTCTAGCTGACTTCTGGCGCTGGGGAAATCCCCCCTCGACTCCCACCTCTGATGTGGAGAGGTTGTGGGAACTATTGCTATTGCCATGCCTACAAGAAATTGTCTAACCCATTTATTTTACATTTACTTTACATTTTGTGTTATGTTTTAGGATTGTCGAAATCTACAGTCGAAGGCTTCAAGGTGAAAATCCCTTCTTGTCTTATAACACATTCATATTGTAGTGTATTACATACACACTCAGGAATGTTATAGGACCTCTACTACAGTTATTATGCAAAAAAAAAAAAAGTATTTTATATTAAATTTTAAATATCAAAAAATATTACATTTGCTAAATCCGCATCACTTATCTTCTCTTTGCAGTGCAAGAGCGTCTGACCAAGCAAATTGCAATGGCAATTTCTGAAGCTTTACAGCCTGTTGGAGTGGCAGTCGTCATTGAAGCAACGTATGTATCCAAATTGTACTTGTTTTTTAGAACATTAATAAATCAGAGACCATTTTGATCGATACATATGAATGCAGTTATATCTACATAATAATGCAGTTATAATGATGTTAAATCATCGGAACCCAATACATTACAATGAAACATACGTCAATTATTACAAATTAGTAGAAAGTATACCGTAAATACATACATTTGTGACATACAGAAATATGCATTTTTAAATGTAACCTTGTGCACTTTTTTTTAACTTACAAACATGTCTGCTTGCAGTCACATGTGTATGGTGATGCGTGGAGTCCAGAAGATGAACAGCCGAACTGTGACCAGTGCCATGCTGGGTGTGTTCAGGGAAGACCCTAAGGCCAGAGAGGAGTTCTTGGCCCTCACCAAAAATGCATAATCTGTGCACTCGCTACATCAGTGTTTACAGTGAAGGTCAATATTTGGTATTTAAACCCTCCATGGTGCTAAACGAATCTCACTGAGCCAGAGCTGTAGACCTTTCCACCAACTATTGAGACACAAAAAGTGTACCGTACCAGCTACATCTGAAACTCAGGGGTCTTCACCGTTTTAATATATTGAACTTCTACTATATAAAATGTGAATATTGAAGCATCTTTCACTAAGACTGCTTTAAGAAGCATATGTAGCACAATGCACCACTGAATGCCTGCATATTGATTCACAGAGATGCCTTAAAACAAGCCAATCTAATACTTTCAGAAACATTTTTAGTTCACTACTGTTTCTTTTATAGCCTGAATTATGTTATTAACAAATTACACGTTTTTAAACAGCATTTATATATATTTAAACAACATTAACTTATCACTTATGTTTCTAAAAATTTAAAACATTTTATATCACATTTTCTATAGCTGATATCTGTTATGTTTAATGGATCACAACCAAATGTAGTTATTGTAGAATATTAGAAAGCCAGATATGTTTCCTGTATTACAATTGTGTTGCAACTTTTGTACAGTTATACTTAACCAGAAGTAACAATGCTATTAAACTTTTCATTCTCATCCACGTGTTTGACTTGCTTAGAGAGCTGGAAACCAACTTCAAACATTGAAAAAAAAAAAAAAACCCACCGAAATAATGAGTTTGGACTTGCCTCTGCTTTTTCTAAATGCCATCAACTTCCATTTTCATAATTTTATTTATAGCCACAAAACCGTTCTGCATTGCACTGCATCACGAAATAAATCTCTCCAAGACCAACATTTGATCGGAGTTAATTTGACAAAAAACTAAACAATGAAAAATATTTACAGCAGTTTAGTTTAAAATACATTGCACAAAAAAACAACTATCTTACATGGGTGCATCACACTGCCTGAGGAAAATTTGAAAATTACTCAATTTAAAGAAAGATGGCAATTAAATGTCAAAACTAGCTAAAAACCCCACAAAAAAATTGGTTTTTAAAACAACGATGCATTAAACCCAATTAACTGTGTGCACGCTAAACAAATATACATGGGAAAGGCATCTATTCTGTGGGAACAGTACAAGCCATTATATTGCTATAGAAATAATCACAAAAGGAATAAATCTAGTTACATGGTTATGGCAAGCACAACACAAATGCAGCAAATGGCAAAGCAAATACAAACTGCTGCATTTTAAGCATCTGTCCGATGATGAACAAATGAAATCAAACCGAGGTCTGTTTGTAGTTTTTGGTATCGAGAACCTTTTTTCCACACATAGCACAAATTCCTGGAGAGGAAGAAATATTAACAACATTAGAAGTGATTCAGAAAAGAATAAATGGATGAATGATTTTACTGACACGCACCTTTTTTATAAGCACATCCCTGGCAGTAGTGTGAGCCTGACTGATGGACAGAACTTTTGCATATTCTGCATTTTTCAAATCCACTTTTCCCATAAGGATCAAACCTGTGAAAATATGCCACAATGCTTTTCATAACAATCCTACATGAATTAAAAAGTGTGGTGAGATTACGGTAACTGAATTTCGACAATTCCACATCAACACACCTGGCCTTCTTAGACGTCAGCATCTTGTTTTCGTTTAGCTTTCTGCCACCACTTTCTGAGGATGAAGAAGATTTGAAACTGATGCCATGGCATTTCTTGGGCTTTTAGTAGTCACAAACTATAAATTATTTACCGGTTGTATTTCTAGCTCCATCTTTCCATGTGTCTGGTGTAATGACTCGCCCCAGCTTCTTCTCGCCTGTGAAAAACATCACAACACACATCACAACATTAAAGCTAAAGCTGACGTCAAGTTGTTTACAGCTGCTGATGCTTCTCTAATAATGTGATATATGACGACACAGCGCACCACGATACATTACACGTCTGCCTTAAGTATGTATATTCAATAAAATAGAGCAACTGCTTAAAATCGTACAACTTACACTTCTCGCAAACCATATTTTAAAGGAGAGAGAAATCGGTAGTTCTTCACAACACAAGCTGAGCTCGTAGCTACTAGGAGGAAACATCGATTGTCGAAACAACGTACTAGTACGACTTTCAAAATAAAAGTACATGCGACAGACGGAAGTCAAACGTTACATAACTAAATACTTTAAATATAAATAGCATTGCAAGCAATGGCTGTATAAAACAAGATGCCCTGTGTAAAACGAATTTTATTTTAAGCTTTTTTGGTGTGTTAACTAAAATATCTTAAAGTTTCTTTTATTATGCTTCACCCTAATAATTGCTGGTGACTTTTATCTACCGGAAGCGTACTCTTTGTGTTGTGTAAATAATGTTTAGCGTCCATTTTTCATACATTACTTTACAATGTATAGCATCATGCATACGAAAGATAAATTAAACTGTTTTTAAAATGTCATCTTGTTGCTGACAAACCCCTTCAAAATTCTCAAGCTAGCGCAAGAACAAATCCACCGAGTTCCGCTTAAAAGTAAGTTCGAGTGTTGTGTTATCATGTCTGGTGGTCTTCTAACTATATGTGTTGATTTGACGATGTTTTGTATTTTTTAACAGGTTCATTAACTCATTGTGTTTAAAGAATTCAGTTTTTATGTTTTACTACAAAATCGTGCGTGTTTATAAAAAAAACAATGGAAGAACAGCAAGTGACCTTTACTATTAACCATGCAGTAATGTATTCTGTATAATATAGCTGATAACAGATCAGACACTGACGTTTCACCATTTCTGTCAGGTACAGGCTTTTAACCTCCAGGATGTGGGATGTTGAGATCAGGGGAATGGCATCAGCTCATGCCATCATCGCCATCTCCATCCTCATGGCCACGATAATCCCAGCTGTGTTTGTGGACAGCTTCTCTGTGTATAACACACACATGGTTTGGCTGTATTGTGTGGCTGGATCTGTCACTGTGGTCAACATCGCTGTGTATTGGCTTCTTGGCATCAGTCCGCCAACGAAAAAGCACACACTGAATTACAAGGTATACGTTTAGATAATGACATTTTTAAATTTACATAATTGTGTTATTTGATAGTATGATTATGTGGATTGTGTTAACTCTGTTTTACAGATCAATAGGCTGCTGAGATCTGGACTGTATTTTCTGCTTTCGTGCCTTTTTTTTCATACCGTGGTGGTATTATATGGTGCACCGCTGCTTGAGTAAGTCTTACACACCAGTGCATTTTAATCTGGTTGTTTTTTTCCAGTAACTTGCAAATAATCTCCCGACATGCTTCAGGTCTGCGCTGGAGACCTTTTCTTTAGCTGTGTTGCTGTCCGTAGTGACTACCCTCAGATGTTTGTGTGTACTCGGCCCTAATGTGCAGTCGTGGATCCGGGTTTTCAGCAGAGATGGGTGAGTGCAGAAAAACCTGACCACTTTGATTGACAGCAATAGCAAATTTAGCAAATCTATATTACCAGTAATGTCCACTAGGAGGTGTGATTCACCAAATGTTCAGTTTATGCACAGCAATCTCAGTAGGTTTAGGTTTTAAAATGTTTAATTGTAATTTTGCTGCCATAAGTTTCCACTAGGTGGTGACATTCACCACATTTACAGTATGTGGACAGCATACTTAGTCCATCAGTATCTTCACATTTAAAAATAGCATTTGAAATTGTGTGAAAGTGTAAAGTAAAAAAAAAAATAAATAAATGTTTGGTGAATTTTACACCGTAATTCAAATGTTAAGATCTGCTATCCTTGTGGTTGTAATGTCAAAGATACCGTGTGTTTATACAGCTTTATTATCGCAGCTTGGAGCGATTATAAATGCACTGCAGGATTCCTAGACTGCTTTTACTGACTAAACTACAAATATATATACAGTACTTAGCATTTACGAAATGTTCTGTTTTGGTTTAAACACTGATAGTGATTTGAATATGTTTTCCAGGGCGATGTCAGTGTGGGACACCTCTCTTCAGATTACTACAGGTTGTAGTGTGGTGGGAGCCTGGCTGGGAGCTTTCCCTATTCCTCTTGACTGGGACAGACCCTGGCAGGTCAGTGTGACCAAGACTAAGTCTAGGCATAAAAGTCTTCAAATATTTGACAATGTTGTTCAAAAAATTTGCATGTCTGTA
This sequence comes from Paedocypris carbunculus, assembly GCA_028128575.1. NCBI lineage: Eukaryota > Metazoa > Chordata > Actinopteri > Cypriniformes > Paedocypris > Paedocypris carbunculus. The sequence continues at coordinate 800,763 of SOMO01000003.1, read as the reverse complement.
TGTTGTTGGGATTGCAAAATGTACTCCAATGTCGCAACCATACAATCTATTCTATATTTTCTTTATGATATATCAAAAAACAGAGCTATTTGCAGCTGATCATTTCTTGTTTCCAAAAAAAAACATGGCTGGTTTGCGTTTGCTTCGGACAATTATTATTATTATTCTTAATTATTTATGTTGACCTATGACTTTTTTTTTATCCTCATGTGGTTAAATGTACTGCCTATAACTAGAAAATCCCTGATGCCTGGTATAAGCAATCCAACAAATGGATTTACGTGTATGACCTGGTTCATAGATGAACTGTGGTTAACTCTCTTTAGTCTGCACAGACGGCCCTCGACAGGTTTTGTTGGGTTTCAACCAATCTTCATGAAATATTCAAAGTTCTCAAAGCATATAAAAATGGAGCTGGTAGTTCAATAATTCATGCATTGTACAGAGCCATTGATTAGAGTCCAGTGTTTGCCCTCATTTTGCCCTCGAAATGTCAGTCTCCCACGTGTGCCCGCTGACACGAGCTCTACACGCGGGCGTCTAGACGGGAACACGCTGAGGAGACTGACTCACGATGGGAGAGAGGAAGTAGTGTCAGCAGCAAGGCTGGTTTAAAGCCTCTTCTTAGCACATAATAAGAAAAGTGTGAATTTCTGAGGTGGTAAAAAACAGAGAAAGAAAAGTATCATCATTTGTGTTGTATTACATCCAATATCACTTGGATGATTTCGAGCTAATTGAAAAATCCATCTTTGGGACGCTTATAAATTCTGAGCAAAGCTTGGGAGATACAGTCGTGTGAAGAAAGACAGAACACGAGGAAAAAGGGTTCAGATCTTTCTTTTCTTTTTTCCCCACGCTGCAATAAGCAATTGCATACCTGAAAATGTTTCTCATATTTAAGACTTGAGTACGGCATAAGTCAATATGAAGCAGTAAATCAAAGTACAGTATACATATTTATAATAATAATAAAAAAAAACATTGTAAATGTTTTGAGGCAAAGAATCAAACGCACGTTTACTTTTATCCACTGCAGCATCACTTGCATTTTTTTCTTTCACATAATCTGTATTTTACATTCACTTTTTAGTGTGTACTGTATAATTTAACAAGCGGGTTTTTTTTTTGTTGTAGCTCATAATGTGCTGGTAGCTTTTAAAAAAAAAAATCACACATTTCAATTAAATGTGGAAGTCTTTTAAAAAAAAAACGAAATATGTACGGTAATCACTTCTCATCATACGAAGCAAAAATCCTAAATGCAAAGCAGTCTGCACAGACCTGAGGAGCAAGGCCACGACACGACGCAACACACTCGTTTAAAAAAAGCAGGATAAAAGGAGACCCCAATAGAAAAGCAGTTTGGTAAAACTCCACAGTGGTTCAGTATAGAAAGCTTCCTTGTGCTCCTGCTGAATGACAGAATCCCAAACTCTTTGTGGCTTCTCCGTCCAGGTGTGGCCCATTTCCTGTACCCTCGGGGCAACTTTTGGGTTTCTCACTGGCCTCCTGGCTGCCCCGGTCTGGATCCACTGGCACCGCAAGCAGCTCACCTACAAGCTAAAGTGAGCGAGCAAGGAAAAAGAAAGGATTCCGGGCCTTGTGTTTGTCCCGTGTGTCGTCTGGCAAAGGAAAGATGTGACTGGTCTTTTTTGGGAACAATGAAAAGCTTTTCTCTTCTTGCAAAACCAACCATTTGTTTCCTCTTAATGGCTGTACATTTGTGTGTTTTTTTGTGTAATCCGGCCAGCACTTGGAGATTTTGCAATTCTGTTTCCCTTTTTGATGGTAAATAAAGACGCACTTCTGTAAATGACGGTGTGGGTTTGGTTGTGCTGTATAGGCGGTCTGGTTCTGAATCGCGATCTCTGTGCTTAACGTTGTCATTCTTTTGCCTCTGTTTTTAATGCTTAGCATTTGCGTGTCATCTGTCTTTGTCAGTTTTTTTTTGTTGTAGGCTGCGTCCACTTAGTTGTTAGTTCAGACGTGAGGTTGGAATCATGTTTGTAGTCACTTGGACGGTTTTGAGGCTCTGAGCTCGGCCCTGAGTTGTTTTAATGGGAAATCTCATGTGATCAGGCAGCAATTTATGCAGCGTGGGCCGAGTCTTCGCTTGAGTACACCTTTCTTAGGAGCCAGGATGGCTATAATGGCCTCGTCGAACACCGTCTTTAAGCCTTTCTGCGTCAAAGCAGAGCATTCAACGTAACAGCAGGCGCCGATCTGAAACAGCATTGAGAACCTCCATTAACACCCTCTATTTATAGAACCGTCTCACAATTTCTCCTTTAAAAAAGAAAGCGGGTTTCGTTCCTCGTTTCAACCGCGTTGGACTTTAGTCTCACCTCTTTTGCTAGTTTCTGGCCTTGTTCTGTCACAATGGGTTTCTCTTTCACGTCGTTCAGTTTGGCAATCGTCTTTGGGTCGTCTCGCAGGTCAACCTAAAACCAGCCGATGAGAAAAAATAACACACAGAATAACTGATACAGAATCCACAATTGTAAGGGAGCGAAAGGGTTAACCGGCTTTGGGAAACTCAACCCAGTCCCAGATGGTGGCGTGCATCTGCACTCTCCCCTTTCACCTAAAAAGTTGCTCCATCTGTGCTGTTTTCAATTAAAATTCCAACTCATTCTGAATTTTTTCTCCTTTGGATGTAAAGCAATTCATACACATTACATATAAAGTATTACCAGAACAAAATTGAAAACTGAAAAGAGAAAATTGGCCACAAGTGTGAGTGTGTTTGTCTGTTTCCCCGCTCTGTGATTGGCTGGCCAGAGAGTTTGTCCCGCCTTCAGGCCCAGAGTTGCTGATAGGCTCCTCCTCCCCATGACTCGGAGATGGAGTAAGCGGTCAGCTGTGGTTCTTATTGCTCCAGGCTTGCAACATTTGGCCACAATTTCCAAATATGTCAAAAAGCAGTTGTGAACATCTGTAAACATGGTGATGTTGTGGCTTCCTCTGTTCCTGCATTGATCTCCTGGATCTGTATTCACCTCAGGGGTCTGATTAAGGAGGGACTGTAGACACAGCAGAACAAATGACCTGGGAACACTAGAACAAACTGTATTCCCCACTGACTAGAAGAGCCTATAATTTCAATGAAAATGAATTTTGCTTTTGTCTTTTTTTTCTGACATACT
>SOMO01000003.1:773494-783628 GCA_028128575.1 Paedocypris carbunculus | reverse complement strand
AAAAAATATATATACATGTATTATGCTTTTAAAAGTATATAGTATGATGAAAAACACACAGCAGCTTTCTGAAGCATGAGTGGAATAATAATGAACACAGCATCATTTCAGTCTAATCTGAAAATCGTTCCCTCCACATTCTTCACAAGAGCTTGTCGACTTCTAGTGCTGACATTGATCACATAGTCTTTCCCTGATAGGAAATCCACCAGGACTTCAACCACGACACTTCATCAAGCTGTTAAGAAAGCAAGTACAGAAAACAACACAGTGACCTTTTACCCATGGCAAGGTCATTAACTAACATGGCTGATGTTGTAGCATTTTAGCTTATTCTTGATTGTACGAGTGAAGTAGATCGTAGTGGTAGAGATGAAAGAAGCAGAGCAGTTATACTCTAAAAGCCTCAGACTGTTACTACCTCGAGTGGCTGCACTTAGAGAATGTGCTGATAGACCGACTAGGACTCATAGATGTGAGGGAGAGATATGGGCATGTGAGACACCACCTGTTAAAAAAAATGAGATTACGTGACGGGAACATCTCAGAGATCACAGACCAAGATTAATTTAAATCTGAGATCAAAGAATTCCCAAGCGTAGTCATCTTTTATTGCAGAAACCCATTGGCCATAATGCATTTCAGGCACTTGAGTACCGGTATGTTTTCTCTGACTGCTCTTAAACAGTATTAGATGTCTCTTTTCAAACGCCATGTCTTGTTTGAAACTAAATTGCAATAGAAACAATAATTCTAAAAGTCTTTCTCTAGAAAAAAAGTCGCTGTACGTAAGGTATTGAAGAATTTAACTAACACATATGAAAGTGGGCTATTAAATCTCACATTAAATGTTCTGTAATAGTTGAAAGATTAGTCATTAAAAATGCAATGCAATTAACACTTGGAAATTGCAATTATTCCTTATTATTTAAAATGGTCTGCTCTCCTAATGAAACTAAAATGTTAATTTGGTGTCACTCAAAATAAGATAAAATGTGATCACTATATCTTGACATATATGTGACTAAAAATATGACTAATTTAGTGACTCTGGAACAAGAAGATGGTAAAAACAGGCTTTATTTTCATGAAACAGCTGGTTATAATTAATTTTTTTCTTTTCTTTCCAATATGTAAAGTCATTAAAATTTCACACGGAATCAGGTACAAATGTCAAATTACTGATTGTGCAGAATAACAGATTGTTTCCTCATAATTTTTTCCTTGATTTTCTTCCTCTTCTTTTAAAACTGATGTGTCTGTGTTATTGAAATATTTGTTGAAATAATTTTTTTATTTGGTCTTTTATCTTTCACAATCTATGGACTAGAGCATATTTTTCTCCGCATTGAGCAGAGATGCATTTTCCATCATTTGAATTGATTTTAGCTACTATTCTCTGGTGTGCTTACACTTAAACATATTAGGCATTGAGATCATTTACATTTACCTAATCAATAACACTGTCCTCAATAATTCACCTTTAGAGTTACATTCAAACACAATGTGCTTAAGAACAAAAGGAACGGCCATGGATGTTTACAATTTGAAAGAAAGATATCTTTAATGCGATTTTCTTGGAGCATTTCAATCCTTTCACAGGCTTTTCAATAAATCTCTAATGATTTCCTGCAAATGATAGTCACAGCACAAAACCCCTGTCGTGTGTTTGGTAATGGAAGGAGACAAGAAAAGGTCACACTAGCAGTAGAACGAGATTCACAAAACTGTCTTATCTGAATGCTGCTGTGTGGCAATAGAATTTCTTACATGTTTCACTCTGTGGCTCGACAAAAGTGATTATAATGAATCAGATAATATTCCTGTCTTTTAAATTTACTCACATCAGTTGCTTGTGATGCTGATGCTTTTTTGTATTAAATGGCCTTTTATGCATACATTTTGTGGTTTTGAATAGCATCATTGTTTAAAAAAAAGCCAGAGATTCTTAAAAAAAATGCGAGTTTGAAAGCTTTGAATATTTTGCCTAATTTCCATATTTTTATAGTTGTAATCTACATTTTGCCTCTTTTAATGTTCTCTGTTCTTTGTTTAAGAAATCCTGAACAAATGGCATAGATTCATTTAGTCATTATATGTATTGGGTTTTTTTTCTTCCAAACGTACAATTTACATTTTGTTCATCTTTTAATTATTTATGCATTGTTTATGCATTATGTGTCAGTTTTTTTTCCCAGGTTTTTTTTCAAGGTATTTAAGTTTTTTTTAAAATAGTGACATGTTTACAAGTCAAAAGGTCAGTTCCTTTTCCCCCCATCAATTGACATTTAAATTACAGAAGCTTAACCTAGTTTAACTCAACAATATTTTAGCCCAATAAACTTGGCACCACAGTTTCCCAGCGCCTATTGTGACATGCATAGTCTTGACTCTTGAACAGACTCTCAGTCTTTGGCTTGTTGGATGGTTGTGGGTGTTTGTCCTATGAACAGTTGGTGTGGCTCCACGCCAGCACAAATGCTGTAGACATCCACCGCATCCTCCAGTTCCTCACAGAAATGTCAGAATTAGCTGATTGATTACATCAGAAAGGCTTCTTAGTCGTTCTCTTTGTTTGTAAGAAAACAGGGCGTGTCTGCCATTTTCCGGACAGGAGTTGATCCAGAAAAGAGAAAAGTTATAGAAAATTGTAAACGGATGGATGGATGGATGCAAGAATTCAAAACTATCAAAAATTGCCCAGTTGGATGTTTTTCGATTTACGTTGGTGACGTTCTTCTGGCATGCATCAAGATATTTACCTGTAATTAAGACTTCAATTGAGTTTTTGTGTGATTATGAACAATTGTTAGGCAAAATGCTGTTTTTTAATTTTAATTCATGAATTGTATTACATTTTTCCATTGTTGTATATTAACATGAATGTGGACCAGGGGTTGGGTAGGGCTGATACGGTCCCCAGTGACAAACTCACTTTTCTCTTTCCAAAGCTTTTTTTGTCGTTAGCTGACACCAACATTGCACACCATGTCTGCTCCATACTTTAAAATTGCAAATGAGCAACTTTAGTTTGCCACCAATTTTACATGTTTGAATTCAGTCCTGTTTGGACATAACTTACCCTTACATTACTTAGCTTTCTCTACTCATCACAGTTCTGCCTTATGTTTTTTGAATTTTGAGCCCTTGTGATTTGCCCTTGTTCAGTTAATTATCAATTCAGTGTCGATTCCCTCACAAGTTTAATTCCCTATTAAACATTCTCACATCTGTTACCAGTTTATTACCTGTTTATTTATTTATTATTCTCTTTTACTCTGATTGACACATCCATCAGCATTGCTGGATCAACCCAGCAACTCTAAGCCTGGAGGCGTGACTCACTCCCAGTATTGGTGGAGGCCAACCAATCACAAAGCGGCACACACAGACACACATTCACACTCTCACTCACAATTTTGCAGACTCAAATCTTTTTGAGTTAATATTTTTGGAATGTGGAAGGAAACTGGAGACCTAGAGGAAACCCATGCAAGCATGATGAGAACATGTTAACCCACAGGAATTTTAGAGGTCTCCTTGCCACCATTTTTTTGGAATCATATATACATGAGGATTTGTGCTATTTGTAATATGAGTGACCGTGAAATGTACCGAGACGTGAAACATTTGTTTCAGTTCATCTAGTTAATTTGGGATTGTTTGTCTGTTTGCATAATCCACTCTTGTTTGTTGGTTTTTATCTGTGTTTTTGGCTTTTGTAAAATAAAAGCCCTTTTCTAAAATACACGTCAAACACAGATACACATCAAACCTTGTCGTCAATTAATATTTAATCACGTTACTTGCAATAAATCATTATTTAACTGCATTAATTATCATTGCATTCTAAAGGCATGTTTAAGGACGCCTTCAGAAATTTAAAACTAAATAAAATCATGAACCAAGACAATAAAGAATGGAATTGAGGCCAAGGGAATAGTAAAAAGCCGTTTGTTTTTTTCTGCAGCTTCTTATGAGAACATTACAGATAATGGGTCCAAACCTCGTGCTAATCTCCACTAGACGCCGAGTTTCTATTTACCGGAAGCATATTCATTAAGATATGAAATGAAACTCACGTCATGGAGTGATGAATAACACTAGCAGAACTGGCAGGGATGAGTCCTTGGGTTGTCATAGTTACACGTGTTTTAGCTATCAGGTTCAAAAAAGAGAAGATTAATATTGATTGTCTCAGATAAAGGTTTTATCCACAGGTCTTTACCTTGAGCAGCTGCATTTGGCAAAGAGATTGTTGACCTGCTTAAAATGCTTCGTGTCACCAGTCACTTTAGTCACCAGCATCTCACTTCAGTAGTAAGCGTAGACGCTCAGAGATGATTCTGGGTGAATCACAGCTTCTTATTGTCATAGACGGGTTCATTTTGCTTTATGCTCTGACATTCTATCAAACGACAGTGTGATTCAACAGACTGTCAGCCTTGTGTTGTGTTATTACCTCAAGATTGAATGGAATCTTGGGAAAATAAGATCCAGGGACAATGCGACGCCTTTCTTTTCAGTTGTACAGTGCTTTGGTTATAAAAGACAGAATCAGAAAGATTTTGGAAGTCCTTTTGTGAACTATGTCTCAGAGTCTTGTTGCCATGTGAACAGCTTGAGCTGGAAATTCAAAAGCTTTTCAAGAGGGATTCTGTGGACAGTGCTTTATACGAACTCATGTCGGAAAATGCTACCGAGTAAATATCAAAACAGCAGACAAACAGAAAGCAAAGGAATAATAAAAAAATCGCATACAAGCAACCATACAAACAAAATCCGCTTTAAATTACATTCAGACAAATGCAAGTTTAGTGATGTAAAAGTGCAGCTTTCTTTGATTTAATTAAACTCCAAAATCTTAAAAATTCATAAATTATGTATTGTTTTTTTTTTTTTTTTGCTCGCTTATATATAATATATAATTTACTGTTTTGTGTTTACAGCAAATACTGCTTTATAATTGTTTGCTTTTCTGATCAATGCATAGCCCTGATTTGAATAAAAATAACGCTTTTAAAGGCAAGGCTACTTAAAATATAGACTTGACAAAAATTCTGAAAATTTGCCAGTGTTGCTGATGCGGTTTGAGTGAACGTTATTAAGACATTTTTGGTCACATCAAGGGCTGTTCTCCCTGACCAAGAAATGGAAAAGTGGTTCAGAAAATGGATGGATTTAGAAATACTAATGTAAAGTAAAGTGAGTGAGATTGTTGATTTAAATGTCGACCCAAAATGTAGAATTTTGTAGTTGACCCAAAAAGAAAATGTTTTGCAAAATGTACATAAACATTAACTGGTTATGGGTTTTTTTTTGTCTTCCTAATGAATAGAAATTTTTGTCTTGATTTTTTGTGATGCTAATGAATAGAAATAATAAAAAGGTGAGTGTGTATGATCAAGCTGTCCTAGACCACTAATTCTGAAAAAAGTCAGATTGTGAAGATCATGGTAAATAATTAGGCTGTGTCATAAGGGAATTGTGTAAAAAATAAGACAAGGGTGAGACATCACACTTTTTACAAGTGTTGATTGGTGTTGCTGTGTAATGTTTGTTGCACACGAGTTTGCCACAGTGAATTCTAAACAAAACCGGGAAGTCAGTCAAAAACTAATGGTGAAAACCAATCAATGTACATTTACACAATCTACGATTTCATTTATGCAACACTCTTTATGTAGCTCTTTTATCCCTGTATTTTCTGTACTTCCAGAATTCAGAACTCTTCCATGTGTGGGTCACGGGACGGAGTCAATCAGAGCAACTCTGGGTGGCCACTGGCCAACCAATCACAGAGCGGGACAAACACTGTGATTCACACTCACTTTGCAATTGTCTAGACTCAAGATTCCAATTGAATACATGTGTTTGGGACTGTAGAAGGAAACTGGAGACCCAGCAGAAACCAACACGAGCACTGGGAGAACTAGCAAACTCCACATAGAAAGGCCTCAAGCGGGATGTGCACTTGAGCGCCTCTCTAGTAGGTTCTTCTCACTGTGACACCATGCCACCCTAATTCCGAATCATATCATGAATGCATAGCAGTTCCAAGTTAAGATCCACTTTTTTATTAAATATAACACGTAAATATCAGCAACCCATTTGTAGAAGCATAACCAATTCAATCAAGACCAGATTGTATGTATCAATATTATGAGAAGCACATTCATAGATGCTAAATTGGTTAATGCCTAATTTAAAAAACCTATTTTCCCATTCAAAGTTCATTTTTTTTTTGGCTGTGCCGCTATANGTAGGTCTTTTCAGATTCATTGGATCTGTACTGACTGGTTATAGTCACCTGAAATAATCTTTGGAGATCTGGAACCTTGTTCGCGCCCATATATTCAACAACAGCACTAGATTCAGACGCAAGTTTTGTTGGGGTAGCGAAGATGATGCCTGGAGATTCTGATGGTATATTAGACCCAAGACCCTTAAGAAAAAAAAGACATAATTATGAATTATGTAGTCGATGATAATACGCGTCAGTGCTTTTGAAACATCACGTTTTCGAGTTCGTGAATAAAACTCAAAATTTGGCCATTAATAGTTTGAGCTATAATATTTATGAATCAAATAAAAAGGATGTTTCAAATTCAAAATAAATCTTTGAGTCGCATTGTGAGCAGCGCAGATGAAGGTCACGGGTACATTTACCCAGACTTTACGCGTACCTGAGGGCTGTAGGCTGAAGATGACGCAGCTCCTGCCAACCTTTGTGTCAAACCATTAAATTTATAATACATTTTCTTATATAGGTGGTAATCAAAGCGAGCTGCGGTCTTCGGTCATGGAGTCCAACCTACGAACAACCGGCTTTTTGGCTGCGTAAAAAATGTCGCGTTAATATGACGTCACTATTCAACAACCAGAAAAAATCAGCCGTTTTTTATATACGTACAGTACATTATTATTAACCAACTTTGTAAATAAACAAATCCAAATGTAGTGATGTTAAAGACGTTTCGTTGTTTTTACCTACTTCAGATAATTCGTTACTAGGTCAAAAGATTCCAAAATCCAGAAAACTCTTAAAAGCACATTATCAATTTTATATTTTTGCTTATTTATAATGCATACTTTTTGGTTTTGTTTTTCACTTTTGAAGTTGTTCGCATTTCAGTTTAATTATTACCACTGGTTTATTAAAATGCACCAAAAAAGCAGCTACAACATGTTTAATTAAACAATTTGCTCATTTGATTTCACATTGTCTTCGGTTTGGACTCAAAAAAAAAAAAAACGAATTCAGTACAATTGCATTTTTATTAGTGAATTAAGGAAATCTGCATTGAATATATATAAAAAGGTCACATTTCAGAGCTACATAAGATTTCAATTGCATCTTTAACGCCTTCCCAACTCTCCCAAATACCATGAAGCACATTTCTGTAGGAGTGTCACATTTTGCAGATGACGTGTGTTAACACACACACACACACACACACACACACACACACACACACACACACACACACACACACACACACACACACACACACTACAGGAATAACACACTATTGACATGAATTCACCTGAATAAAATTTCACAATACACTCACAGTGCACACACACACTAACTTAAAAAAAAAAAAAAAACTTTCACACAATATATCCATTTACAGTATATGCATTTTGGTGTACACGATTCTTTTGTCCAAATACAATCATTTTTGAATCCAGGAGCTTTGAATTTCCAAATCCAGGGTTTTAGAAAGTCCCTTCATAGAGGGAAACAAGGTTTAGGAGGAAGAAGACAGCAAGTGTCAGCCCTCCTACTGGCGAGTGTGTGGGTGAGGTGTTTGCTAATCAATTTAGTTAACGCTTCTTGATTCACACAGTCATGTATGGACAGGTTGCAGAACTTTAGCTGTTTGGTGGAACAGCTGATGTTTGTTTCTTTTGACTTAGTAACATTGACTTGCGTTTAGAGGTGAAGGGAGATCATCTGAAAATTTGTAAAGAAAACCCTACTTCTCTAATACTAACGCACAAAACACTTTAAAATCGCTTAAATGTCAGCAACATTTCAGCAGTTTGTTTTTTAAACTATATTGAAAGTCAAAACCGAATTAATAGTATTAATAGTATTTGAACAAATCACAGGGACCTCTCCATAGAAACACAGGCGTTTGTGTACATTTCTGTTAGTCTGTAGTACTGTCAGGACACAAGTTCTGCTCAACTCAGGCAGCCAGGCCATCTGTCATAGTTGTCCATTTAAGACACAGGAAATGCAATAAAATGGGTTTTATGCATTCAAACAAGCCACAACACGAACATTAACTAATGCAGCTCCTTTGGATCATATTCCAGCTTTAAGCATGGAGATGTACTAGGCCATGGATGGAGAAATGCTGTATCAAACGCCTTGTCAAAAGCTGGTTTACTTAAGACCAGAGGGTCCAAAATACAGAGGTACTTGTGTTATCATGAAAAGAAAAAAAAAGTCAAAAGCTGCTTAGACCATTGAATTGAAACATTTTCGATTTTGGAGTCTTTGATGTTACAAAAGAAAGGCACAGAGGAGCAGGCGATGTCACTAGGTTCCGCGGGTCTCTGGATGATTTATGCTACAGTCAGTTGAGAAACTCAGAGGAGAGACTTCGCATGCAGCGTGCTGAGCGGAATTTTAGCTCGTGGTAGCACTGCACAAAGCTGTGGTAGATGAAAGTAATGGGCAGAGCCAGCAGCACAATGCCACTCACGACACACACGCCACCCAGCACGCGTCCCGGAATAGTGATGGGGTACATGTCTCCATAGCCGACGGTCGTCATGGAGATAATAACCCACCAGCAGGCTTTCGGGATACTGGCGTAGTCCTCGTTGCTAATCTCCAGGTCAAGGCCGTGCTCCAGCAGCTGTGCCAGGGCACTGAATATTGCCATGGCAACGCAGACAAACACCAGTAGCATGACCATCTCTTTGTAGCACCTGCGCAGCGTCAGCCCCAGTGTCTGCAAACCAAGGAAGTGACGCGCCAGCTTTATCAGCCAAAAGATGCGCATCATACGTAGTACGCGCAGTGTGACACCAGCTCGCTGGAGCTGAGGGTTCTCTCCTGTTAGTGCTGTCATTGCGACTGAAACATAGTAAGGAGTGATTGCCAACATGTCAATGATATTAAGGGGATGACGCACAAACTCACATTTGTCCCGTGATACTATGAAGCGCACTATACATTCAGCAGTAAACCAGCCGATGCATACTGCCTCAATAATCCTGCAGGAGGCGAAGAGAGAGAGAGAGAGAGAGAGAGAGAGAGAGAGAGAGAGAGAGAGAGAGAGAATTAGCATGTTGTTAAAAATTAAAAAATACATTACACGTTAATGCACAATAAACTGAAAAATACATTTTTACATTTGAATTTGTAAAACCAAAATACGTACACTCATTCAAAGCGTTTGTGTATTTTCATGCACCCATGCAGTCAATGTTTTCTATGGGAAATTTCAGATTGTACAAAACACACGTTATCGGATTTGTCGCGACAAATGAAGCAATTTCTTTTCTACTTGTGTTTTTAGTTTTTAATCATAAAGAACGTTCCATTCACTTGAACTTTTCTGGCAGCAAAATCAAATCCAATTTGAGGCAAGCATGACTAGTGAAAAGATGAACCTTCAAAAAAAACTTTTTTTAAAACCATGTTTGATTTTTGTTTTTTTCATTATAAATGGTTTTACTGACCATGTGTCATTTATAAAGAGCTATGAAAAGCTGTGATAGACTAAACATTTACATTTCTGCAAGGTCGGCTGTTTGGCAGGAAGACATGCAAACTGAACAGTCCTTTGGGGAGCTTTGATAATATATGTGCATGTAAACAGCACAAAGTGTGTAGTCTGTAGTATAATCATTCCTTAACGTTCTTGTTGAGGGGAAAACATTTAAGGGTAGACATTTAGACACTTTTAATGGATCCACACAGATTGCAAACAGTGATAATATATTTTAGAATGTACATAAATGCACATGCACAACAAACCTCACAGCATATCATTCCTTAGGAGCTTGACATATACATATTGAAAAGCACTGAGACAACACAGGGTCAACTCTGGATACACAGAAATGTAAATAAAAAGCAAACATTGAATTGCTTTTTCACATAAAAAA
>SOMO01000003.1:746994-761963 GCA_028128575.1 Paedocypris carbunculus | reverse complement strand
CTCTGAAGGCATGATTTAATTTGGGTAATGACTGTGATGGTTTGTGTGCAGAGCGGTCGGTACTTTTGCTCGAGCTTTGGACTGCAGCAGTTCTGTCAGACAGCCCAGCTTACACATGAGCGCCGCAGCAGCCTCACGAGACATCACACTGGTATCCGTCCCATCAGCACCATCTGTCTCGCTCTGGATATTCCCTGGAGAGGTGACAGCCTCATTAATTTTCCACTTTTCCGTTTCAATGTTTGCAGTTCCATGCCATGGACACACTGCACCGGCATAACTACGACCTATCCAGTGCTCTGAGTGTGCTGGTTCCTCAAGGAGGACCCGTGTTGTGTCGGGATGAGATGGAGGAGTGGAGCTCATCGGAGGCCAACTTGTTTGAGGAGGCGCTGGAAAAATATGGCAAGGACTTCAACGACATCCGGCAAGACTTTGTAAGTAGACCCCGAAACTCAAGGGGGATGATCTTGGATAATCTGCAAAACATTAAGTGATGTGGAATAAGTACTGAAAATTCACAAAGGCTAGATTTAGTTCTGGTCCTGAGGGGAAACAATTGTTTAAAAGTTGTTTTAAGGAGTGATGCTGCAGTGACGAGTTGAAGACACGTGAAGCTGGCGTGATAGCTGACCTTAACGCATCACAGTTAATCTGCTCATTCAGAGACAGGAGCACTTGTTTGTTTGGGTTTGGATCGAGGGCTTTGCTGTAAATCTGAGGAGCAGCGCTTTTCTATTTCTCTGAGAAATGGACGGAGTTTCTTCATAAAATGAAATGGAAAAACAACTGAACCTCGCCTAAGCCGCCTTATTGAAAGCAATATGAAGCGCATCTTCTCGAACAACCCAAATATCCCAACGAGATTGACAGTTTGGCTGTTATAACAACAGAATGATAACTGTTGTTTCTTTCTTCACCTATTTGTCTTTAAAATGATTTAGTATGGATTGATTGCGCTGGTGATTTATAAGGCTGTCCTGGAGTAAAGATTTTCTTTACTTGTCACCAACTCCATATTTAAGATGCAAGTTTAAATCTTATATTTAAACATTTCCACCCAGGAATGAATAAAGTTTAGAGTTTTTAGATATCATTATATACATTTTATATATTTGTTTGGTATTTTGAAATATTTGTAAAATATCATCTTATTTGTGCCCATTTAAAAGCAGTCCTCAATGTGAATACTTTGTAGAAAACAATACAATTTCTGTTTATTTTCCAATTTACCCTTAAATTAAACTTTGCATGATTGAATTACTAAATTGTGTTAAAAGTGTCAAATGCATTTGAATCATGTGTGTGTTCAATTTTTTTCCTAATCTGGTTCGTTTTCTTGCACATTGCGTTCTGTCTTGCATCTTATCATATCTGCAGAATATCTTATCATTAATTTAAGCATACCTTTTCCCCTGATAAAGCAAAGGAAAGCTAATTAAAAGCCCTTTTTTGATTTTTTTTATTATTAGTTGGGTTTCGAAGAGCAAGGAAGAAGTCACTTAAAACGCAGAGCCGCGCTTCAGGATGTAGATCTTAATGTTCTTCATAACACCAGCTGTCGACACAGAACACCTATTTTTTATTCTCTGCTAATCCTCACACACACACGGGCCAAAAGTGGAGGCTCAGCCAGCTTTATATTCAGATTACTTAAATTCTTTCACCCGTTTTAGCTATGAATCCCATCAACAGGTGTTCATGAATAATCATGGGCCTCTACATGTTATTCCAGACTTCCCATATTCTAAATAAGCAAAAAAATGCTCCAAAGGCAGACATGGAAGTGAAAAACAGTATTCTTGTTCTTCAGATAAATCAATTCAACTGTTTAATTTCAGCTTCCGTGGAAATCCCTGACCAGCATTATTGAGTATTATTACATGTGGAAAACCACAGACCGATACGTTCAACAGGTCAGCAGCTTTTCCTAAATACGCCTTCATGTTCTAGAATTAAACCAATGAGCTTGTGTTTTCAACCAATCTCTTTTGTGTTTCATCATCTGCTCAGAAACGACTGAAGGCAGCCGAAGCCGAGAGCAAACTGAAGCAAGTTTACATCCCCACCTAGTGAGTGTGAACATCTCTACGTTTGGAAGGCCTTTGCCATTCAACCCAGAATTAACATCTAGTTGTTGATTCTTGATGGTTGATGGTGTGTGACTGCATCAACTTTACATGTCACAGCTCCATGTTGATCAACCGATATACCATTGATTCAAATCTGCAGTCTGATTACATTTCTTGGCCCACAGCAACAAACCCAATCCCAACCAGATCTCAGTCAGTAATGGCAAGATGGCCACCGTGAACGGTGCGGCAGGCACTGGAAGTTTCCACACGGCTGGAGGCGGCCGCGCGTGCGAAAGCTGCTTTGGTGAGTAAAGACCCCGTTTTCTAATTACAGTCAAAACACCCATCCGATCGATCCCGGCCTTCTACTAGTGGGCTATGTTGGGCTTTGTGGAATCAATAGGGCTGGATGCTGCATTTTCACCCTTTTGTTGTCCAGCCAAATCAATCAGCATGTGGCACCACACTCTGTGTAATCAGCAACACTTTTAATAAACTAACACGTTTCATCACTCTCTATACTTTTCATTTCCTTGACGGTGTAGTTCCTGTCAAGTGTCTTTTGCTTTTTGGCCTTCAGGCGTCTGTGTAAGCAGAATAGGTAGTAGAGCCATTCATACCAGACTAGTGATGCTTAATCAATTCTTGTTCTCTTTGGCTCACAGCCGTACAGTCTCCGCAGTGGTACTCTTGGGGTCCTCCAAACATGCAGTGTCGTCTGTGCATAACCTGCTGGATGTACTGGAAAAAATACGGTGGTCTGAAGATGCCAAGCAGAGCTGAGGGAACGGATGAAAAGATGCCCCCAAGCCCCGCACCCAATGTAAATGCTGGTGACTTTTATTTTGTAAGGTGTTTACTGTGTATGCATAAGAGCAGGGTGAGAATGTGCGACAACTTTTTAATGTTAAGTTCTTGTTTTTTGAAATATTTTTTGGCCTTTAACTAGCCCTCAAGAGTTTCCTTCATGTATCTTCTCAACTTTATTCGTTTTTCACATTTTGTTCCCTTTGACTTTACATGGGAGTCGTCCTTCCGGCGTCCTTGATTTGTTTCAACTTTGTATTCATCGTGATCTTGATTACGATTCACTCAGCTTTCATGTTCAGAGTTTCTTTTTCACTCTTCAGCGACGGCTTCTCGCTTCTTCATCATCAAAGCGTTTTTCAAAATTTCAAAAGGTCGATTAGTTAGATTTTTGGAGCATCGACTAGTCGGTTAGTCGATTTTTCTCTATTCATTAGTTTTCCTAAATACTTATGAACTTTTTTTCATTTCACTTTTTTTTTTCTTTCAACTTTTCCTCATTTCTACTTGTGTCTACTTTTATCTTTCATATAGGCATAACCCAAAAAAACAAAATTTACTTGTTCAGGAGACGCGTTACTCCTCTAGTAGTTAAATACTTGTGGACACTTTTTTGTGAACACTGAATTTATTTGAATGTACTTTCTCTTTTGGACCTTCACAGGAGCCTCGTTCCCGTGGCCACGGTCCTCGCCAATCTTCCCACATGGTTCCAATGCGAAACAGTGGCAGTCCCAAATCCTCCATGAAGACCAAGCAAGCGTTCCTCCTGCAAGCAACACACCTCACCAAGGTGGCGCGCCAATTGTGCCGCGATCTCATCAGGCCGCGCAGGGCCGCGCGCCGCCCCTTTGTGCCCATTAACTGTGGTGCCATAAAGGCGTGTAAGAGCTCTTTAAATTCCTAAATTCAGCCTTGCGTGTAACAAACACACACCCCATCCACATCGTCCCACCCTCGCTGTTCCCGACCACACCTTTCAGCATCTCGCTCTCATTCCCCCCCATCTTCCTGTCTTGTACGGTTTTTGTTATTATTATAATTATTGTTATTATATTTTATTTTGTTTTTTTGTATTCGCCCCCACCCCATTTCCAATAAAGACTGTCTGTCCTCCATATTTTGCGTTTCAATCATCTTTTCACTTCAGAATCATCCCTTCCCTGTTTTTGGGTTAAGAGATTAAGATTGTTACTAGCGTGTAAGAACATTTCATACGCACAAATCATTGTTGAAAATCCTACGGCTTGACCAAACTTCATAGCTGTTCTTGAAGTGCATATCATTGTGTCAGCCTTATTAATTTGAAGTGGCAGGCTTCAAAAACAAGTGACTTAGCCTATAGTAAGCTATATTTGCACACTAAGTACGAAATTACCAACGAATATTGGTTTCGTAACAAAAATCCTTAATTCAAATTGCATCAAGAGCGAACGTTATTATTGGTTTCTCCACTCTTATTGCCAAAGCATTGTCGCAGAAGAGGTATATTTTTATGCTGCCTTCAAGATTGAATGGTCACTATAAGTGTTTTATGAGACGGTCGCTTTGGGTGTGAATACATTTTTATGTATATTCACATAAAGTTGTGTGAACTGGAAGTTTTACGCAGGATTGACCTGTTTTTAAACTGGCCAACTGGTGGTCAATTAGGCCAGTTTGGAATGGAATTGGTACCTTGTGACTTCACCATCATTAACCGAGTCGTAAAATGTAGAATATACAATATTTGACCATATGACTTACCCGTTAACGTGCAATAATGAGAGTTGTGGACAGGTGTATGAAAGGTTAAAGGGAATTAAGTTTTAGGGTTGAACACTGAGCTACCTCTAAAAACTGAAAGTCGACAGACTTTTGCATTGATTGTAGTTGCGCGAGATCCAATTGGAATTCTGTTGTTCTCTAATGCATCCAAAATAAACAACAAACGGAGAGAATGTTCGTATTTGGAATAATAACTTTTCTATCAATCTTCTTGGTGTTAGTCGCTGTGCTTCAGTGCAGAAGCACAATGATGAAGGAATTTTCGGCAAATTTGATTCAGAAACGATTTTGTCTGGCTCTTTCAATGGTTCCTTCTGGTGTTTGGAAGCTTGTGTTTGTTTGGACGCTAGTCGTTAATTTGTCAAATGAGCAATTTAAAACCCCAAGTGAGTTGGTCGATATCCGCAATCGATTTGTGCCTTATAAAGAAACAAAAAACGCTTTCATCCAGATGATTATAAGCAAACCTCGGCAATACCAGATTTTCAGTCCAATTCTTACCCACGTTCTTTGAAGTGAACTTAGCCAGTTGATTAAATATTGAATTTGGAATGAAAGCAAAGTTGCCATTTTGGTGACGAAACTTTGTGCAAAGCTGAAGTTATAGATCCTCTGGCCTGTGGGACTTGGAGGAATAAGAGTAATTGGCTTGTGTAAATAGTCGAGTTTTACAGCCAGAGAGAAACAAACCCTCCGAGAGCTCATCAGCAACTCTGCATTGTTTTTCTGCTTAGTTTGGTACCACCACCACCCCTCACCCACCATTCTCTGCTTCCATCCCACCTCTTCTCCACCCCAGACACGTCTGTTTGTCTCCCCGGCCGACAGAAGTTGCTTTTCGGTGTGTCCTGAAGCACGAGGGATCTGAGGGCATGCTCTTTGGTTTGTCTTTTATTTTTCTCTGTGTGAATGTCTACTGGGCAACCAAACAAATAAAAAACCGTGGCTGAAACCATCCTCTCTGAGTCCTTGTAGTTTCATGTGTCTGGTGTACCTGTCCATCACTCTGTCGCTCGCACGCACACCGACACGCCGAGCAGAGCAGCCGTCATGCGAACTCTGACCGCATGAGCTCCAGCGGCTTCATGACTTGTGTTGACATAAGAACCACCGTGAATGCGACATTGCCTTTTCTTTTGTTTGTTTCCACTTCATCCGAGTTGCTGGCTAACCAGGACTGCATGAACCTCATCCATTTTGCAGCATCAAACATGACAGTTGTGCGTCTAAGCCATGGCAGATCCATAAATCGTGTTTGCTGTTTTGGGGATTCAAACTGTAAGAGAAAGCTGATCGCTGTTTGCTATTCATCAATCAAGTCGGCTTGCAGTTCGTAGCTTATCACAGAGTTTCAACACTTTAAAGCCACAGATCTCCTCAGAGGCTTCTTTCAATTAAAAGGAATGGATTTTACGTCGGTGAAATGCATCGCCACCCTCCGCTATTGAATACGCTTTTGAGGAGGAATTGAGAAGTTATGTGAGGGCACCTTCCAACCGTCTCACCAGGCCGTCAGAGACAAAAGAAAGCGGAAAATAATAGCTTTGCTCAACCACAGGAGCTTTACTGATAAGCTGAAGCTACCTGAGTGATTTTGGTTTTGTTGACCAGATCGATGCTCTTGAGTTCTAGGCGAAGATATACATTCGCCGTGGCATCGAGAACGAGCAGTACAGCAAACAAGGTCCAACTCTGTGTTCAGTCGGGAATAATAGTCACCTTGGGTGGTGTAGCACTACAACATCCATCAAGTTGGTGTTCCTCGTGATGAATGTCTCAGAATGTCTCTTTCCTGCTCATTGACTTGGATCTATCTCCATTTGTTCTGTACTGCTGATTTATGAATAGATATGATCCGGGCATCTGAGGGCATGACAGGACGGCCTATAAAGACTAAACCTTCTCAGAGGAGCACCTTGACCAGCATCTTGCAGTATCTAGGTGAGACTCTCTAAATGTTTCTGTTGGATTTGAACCCAAAGCTCAATAGGACCTTTATTTCAGAATCTCGTCCAGCAACTCATGTTCAGCGACCTCACCGCACCCCTGGCCTACAAGCTCCGCCTCCACGACGCCTACTTTCTTCTTTACCCAGTCATGGTCCACTTGGGATGTTGGGCAAGCGGAGCTACCATCATCACACCAGGGTTGAACCGTCAGACAGAAGAACTGTGGCTCCTGGACCAGGTTGATCTCTTTAAAACATCTGCACTTTACAGATGTGTCTGCACTATAACACAAGTCTGAACCAGCATCTCAAAAGCATTTATTCCAACAATCACCAGTGCAGGAAGAGTTGAAGTCATATTTCTGTAGCACTGCGATATTCACATTTACAGTGGTAAAAACTACCCAGAACAGCGTTACAAGAACTTAATTTTTTTTATGATAATATCCCATTCAGAACGGTCTATTCAATAAAAACAATGGGAACCAGTGTTATAGTGTAACAGTGTTAAAATACTTTTCTACTGAAAAGATACCGTAACTGAAAACTGTTAATTTTTAGGTAATTTAATTACAGTTACTTAAAATGTACTTGCGTTACTTTGTAAAATAATTAAATTTTATGAAAATCATAATTTATTAATTTATCTTATGTGGAAGTTACAGGCTAAATTGTGGAATAACACGGCGAAACATTTGGAATGGTTTAATACGTGTTCACGGACCAACCAATATTTGTGATTTCGATATTATAACGCCATTGCTTTATTGTTATTGCACTAATTATGCAATGAGATTTGAGATCCCTAAAGGTCTGTCCAAAATTATGAATACAATAGCTTAAAAACTGTGTTAAAAACTGTATTGCTGCGCTGTACTGCGACAAACTGTGTGTAAGATACTGTATAACATACCGTAAGATAACAATATGTAACATAGCATAATAATTCATTGTCTTTCTCTTTTTGCTCATAGATAATCCAGGCCAAATATCAGGACCTATTCTGGTAAGAGAGTCTTTTTCCAGCGCAAGTGCATTTCTATACTGGACGCAAGAAAAACCCCAGATCAGGGTTTGGGAACCTCATCAAAAATGTTTTGCAATTTATTTTTTGTCTTCTTTTGTATTCTTTTTATTTGTGTGCACTATACAATATTTTAGATTTTTTTTTTTTTTTATTTTTTAAAGAGAAGGATCTTTCGATGGATGGAAGTCTGAAAAAATGCTTGAGATGTTTTTCTTAACCAAACAAAATCTTGATCGAATTGCTGTTTTATTGCTGTGAAGAAAATAAGAAAATGCTATAAAATTACAAAACAACTTATTATTGCAATTGACGTGAATTGACGCACAGTAGGAATGATCTGTTTTAAGCTAAAAAATAGAATACATTTATGCTAAACAAAATTTCGCACCTTGACTTGAGTAACTACCGCAGTTTATTGCAATAATTGAGGTGTCGAACCCCATTTACCAATGCGGAAATATGATTTGTTCCAGCAGACTGAACCTGAAATAATATAGTCGTAGCCTATAAAAATTCATTTTCTGGATGATTACTTTTAACACTGCACTTTCTGTCATGTTTACTTGAAAACGAACTAAATTATTCATAGAATTTTTTTAAAGGGCCACATCCGGCCCCAGAGCCAAAGGTTCCCAACCCCTGCTTAAGGTTTTACCAGCGTGTTTTGCAACCAGTTTTGCATAATCGAGGAAGAAATTATAGATGGGTGACGTTTGACAAGATCATGTTGACGTTTTCTGATTGAGTTGAATCTGTCTGCTGACAGCTTTGTTCTCCAGCGTCAGATTTCAAAGATTATCATAATTGGATGCAAACCATCACAAAGCCCGGAAGAGTTGAGATGATGCATCACTCTCGACAACTACTGGCTTTGTGTTGGTTTTGCTATTTATCGTGTCCATTATCCAGCCGTAGTACAATACATTACGATAAAAGTACAGTAGCCTCTATCAAAAGAAGAAAGCGATTGATTTAAAACCCTCTTAACTGCAGCAGCACAATGGCAGCAGTACCGGAGGCTCCAGTTTTCGTGCCAGTGGCCTGATGATGCGTAAGCGACGGCCCAACTGGATCGATGCCCCAGACGACAGCTTCTTCTTGGTTTCCCGAGAGACAAGGTGTGCACACCAGCCAAGCTGTACATTTTGTCTTCGTTTCTGTAGCACACCACACAGCTCAGGCCAAACCCTGTTGCGTCTTCGTGGCCACGAGACACACAACACACTTATCTCCTAAATCAGAACAGAAGGAAGAATAACAGCAGGACAGACACACTTCATCCCAAAAACAAATCCAGCCCTCACCATGTTCTCCGAGATTGGCACCTGCTGAGATCCTCCTCTGAGATGGCATGACACTTTTGATTAAGTTCCCATCGTTTTGATTCAACCTTCAGCTCAGAGTGACTGATCTCTGTGACACGTGTGTAATTACCGCATTGGTCATACACACTGACAGTGACGAGTCGAAGGTCTTTGTCTGAAGTCAATGTGTGAATTGGGCTGTAAGCCTCAGATTCAAGTGACCATATCATTAATAACCAAGATTTCACACTGTGCACTTTCTCTTAAATAACGACGATTGGAGTTATTTTAATCTGGAAAGGATGAGACTCCACAGGTAATTATGCATCTGCAGAGTTTACACACTTTAAACTGATCTAAATGCTTCTGTAATGCTTCAATGACTGTGCTTGCCTGTGCTATTTTTTTACTCTAAAGAGTACATCATAACCAACAAACTTATATATTTTTTCTTTCACAGTATTAGTTTATTTTCTCTCTCTATTTCTCTCTGTGTATCTTTCTTTCCGCCACTTCTGTGTATCCCCTGCCATTCTCTCTCTCTCTCTCATTGGATATTGCGGCTCATTTGTTATTTGGCCCATATTCTTAAAAAACACACAAATATGTTTCGTGTAATAATAATAATAATAATAATAAAATGTTAATAACTTAATAACTTTATATTATTAGTGTGAAACTTAGAACATGTGTATTTTGAAGGTTTAAACTTAGCTAAGAAAACGCCATTTCCCATACACTTTCTCTCTCACTCTTTTTTTTCTTTTTCTCTTCTCTCTCTCTTTTTTCTGTTTCTTTTTCCAAAGCAAAATAGTTTTCACTCACTTGTCTTTCTCACAATCACATGTCTCCTTCTCTAAATCACTCCCTTTCTTGCTCTGTCTTTACCTCTCACTTTCCAACTCTCTCAAGCACTCTCACTTTCACTCGTTCTTTTGCTTCTCGCTCTCAATCTATCTCTCTCTCCTACTCACCAACTCTCTCTCGCCCCTTTCCCTCTCTTCTTTTTCTCACTCTCTCTCACACACACACACACACTCCCTCTTTCTCTTTTTGTTCAAGCCAAAACTGAGATGTATCGTTATTTTGGCCAGTGAGAACTGGAGACTCTTTCCGTTGCCCTGTTTTTTATCATGGATGCGTGTTTTTTGACTGGTTTTAGTGACTGTTTGCTTGTCTCGTTTTGTTGCTGCAGCTGTTAGACATCACGATGATGGTAAGATCGCACGCATTGCACACCGAGGCTACGGCACATTACCTGTGGAGTCTTTCAAAGCGTCTCAGATGTAAAGACACAAGATTGGCTAGTAACACCTTGACCTTGACGAGAAAAAAAGACATTAAATCCACATCCATATGTGCCAGGAAAAGGCTATATTTAGTGCACCTTCTCTGAATGATTAGACTTTAACTACCGGCATTAAACTCAGAGACAAATGAAATCTGGTTTGTTGTCTGGTTTCTAACAGATTTTCTCAGCCACAAGAGGAAAAAAAATCACACTCGCATAGCAACGGTCGTTTTAAGACCACATTACAGATTCGCCCAAATAAATTACATTTATTCGGTCAATATAGTAGGATTGTAATGTTGTTTGGGTGTGTAGTTGCCAAGCGCTCTCACAATCCGAATCATTCAACCGGACCCCCGGGTGGTACATGAAGCAGTGTGTGCTTGTGTTGCGTAGAACAGTGCACTTTATAAACGCTATAAATACCCGGACACACATTTGTTGTTCACGACTCAGTTAATGGTTCTTTCATTAGAGACAATCTAAAGTAAGGGCTTCCTCTGTGAATGCCCGTCGGCCTCATTCATTTTACATGAGTGTTAGACCCCGTGCGTTTCTCTCATTACTCTTGTTGTTTTATGGGCCCAGGTTCTCCTATAGAATCTTATTAATGTCACCGAGACATTTTGATTTATGCTCTTTGCTTAATAATGACGTGCTGCTCTGGAGGAGAGAAAAAACAATGCATCAAAATGTGATTTTCTCGCGTTTGTTTTTAGCATTTACTGATTTTGATATTTACCGTATTTTTCGCACTATAATGTGCTGGGTTTGAAGACACCCTTAGTAGACATCTGTTTTTTGCACATTTTTTTTTTTTTTACATTACTCAGTTAATCGTTAAACATTTTTGTAGGAAAGTGTACTTTATAGTCCGAATAATACGGTACTTTTGTGTTTTTAAATACCCTGTTTGCACACAACCTATTGTACAACACGAGGATTTCCGCTTCTTTCACAAAGCCCTTGCCAAATCACTCTAAACTTAACGTTTCTATGCGCCAGATTTGAATTGACGTTTCACAGGCTAACATTCTCTGTTCTGAATAATGTGTTTGTTTCTGTGGCTCTTAGGAAAGCGCGTCGGCTGCTCTCGCGCTCACAGTTAAGAAGAGCATGCAGACAACCCTGCGAGCAGATCAGCCTGCGTAGGGTCCCTCAGGGGCCGGCACAGGTCCCTATCCTGGCACCCCCCCACCCCAGTTTACGGATGCGCGGGCCCATTGTTATCCACGACTGACCACTGTCTGCAAACTCTCTGTCTGTTTGATAAACTCAAAGATCCAAAAAAAAGAGAGCTTTGACAAGAGCTAAACAAGGATTAAAATAATAAAGCTTTTATATTCCTTAAATATTCAACAACCTGTAGGTGGCAGCCTGGTGCTCCTGGTAACACCTCGCAGCGCTGCAAACTGGCGTAGGAATATTAGCAGGGAATGGACTTGCAGGGTTTTGGTTCAGCCACATCATGTACAGACCAGTCTGATGTTGACCGTCATCAGACTCTTGTCGGATGTCTTCGTGTACTCTGTTGTTTTTGTTAATGGCTTATGGAATCAGATTAGTCCCAAAAATATCAAACGTAAATAAGAAACAAAGCAAAATGTTTCCCTGTTTTGTTTATTTTCGCTTGAAACCTTTTTTTTTCCTGATATTTTCACGTTTCAGGTTTTTGTGTGTGTGTGTGGGGGGGCTGATTGGCAGCAGTTGAACAGCAATTGTGGGTCGAGTTAGTTCACAGAAACAACTGAAAAAAAACCATCTAAAAGCAGTTTAGCAGCAAACTATGTGGAAACTAATATTTGTGTCATTCTCAAAACTTTTGTCTGCACAATTTTGCTGCATTGTTGTGGTGGCTTGTTCAGAAAAATAGTAGACATTTGTTTCTACATATCAAAATATTATGAAACTGTGTCTGTGCAGAGAAGATCCCGAAAGGTGTCTTACAGATAAAATGTATTATTTTTATCATTACTTATGATAAAAATAATGATAAAATATTTTGTTTGGTTTAAAAATTCTGTGCAAACTCAAATTTAACGTGAAACCCAGTATACGTGCGCACTCTGGTGTAGTGATGTGGAAGGTGTTGTGTCGGTCCAGAACTCATCACTACAAGCAGATAAATGCTCTGATGATGGTGTTTCGATTCTGAATGTGTTTAAGTGATCACTGATGCTCCCCTTCCTAGTCAACTGCTGCCAATCACATTCTCACTAGCCAATCAGAGTAATGTGTGAAACAAAAAGATCTGAATCGAAAGAAGTTTCAAACGAAAATGTGAAAATTGCAAGCGAAAAATTAAAAAAACAAACTAAAATGTTAACTATTTTTGTCTTGTGTATTTGAAATATACGTTTGATAGTTTTGGCACTACTCTGATTCCATAATAGCTCGGCATTAGACTGGACACATTTCTCTCAGTATCTTCTGTGTATCATGCCAAGTACATGTGTGTGAGCTGTTTTTATATTGTGTTCAAGTGGGGACTGGGCTTCACTGACAGACAGTGTTGTATGGTCTTATTTAAAAGCATGTTTCGTAGATTCTTTCAATTCAAAATGATGTGTTACTGTGTGAAAGCAACACACAAACTCTTAAAAACATGTTCAGGACATGACCCCATGTCGTCAGGACGTTAAATGTTCGTTTTAATAATCCATGACAAAATATACTGGCATTTTGTTTACAAAATAACAAAAGAATGAAACAGAAAAAAAAATCCAAGTGATACAATGGTAAAGCAATTTCTGCGGTTAAATTTCATGTCTAATTTAGTCCATAATTTGAGGGAAACTTGTCCCTTTAAGGGTTATTAATTAAATCCCTTTAAGGGATTATTAAGGCTGTTAATAGCATGTAACAGTGGAAGAAAATCTTGGTTTTCTATGCTGCATATTTATGTTGTAATTCACTATGTCACATGAAATGTGCAAAATAAACAAATGCAGGACTGGATGTAAATTTACTGTAAAATGTAAACGGCAACTCCATCTATGTGTATGTCGAATTCTCGGATTACCGTACTTCAATGTCTGCGTTTTCTTCTGGTCTTATCACTCATTTTGAAATTAGTAAGTCCTGATGAGTTGGATTTGCTTTTCAAGGTGTCACGGTACCAAGCGTTGCTGTGGCAGTAAATGACCGGATCTAGTGCACTTTTAATGTAGGAAACAGCTGAGGAGACGTGAAAAGCCATCAATAGTTTCCTGGAGCACGGATAAACCTGAAGGGTCAGTCCAAGAACAGCAGTGGGCAGGAAGAATAGGAAGCTCATGATGGTGAGTAGCAGAAGCAACCTCACACAGCGTTTCACTCGACGATGGACCTTAGTCAGACTTCCACCTCTGACATGACTGAAAACACGAACAAAGCAGAAGACTATTACAATAAAAGCTAACAGGGCTTCAATCATCTGAACAGAGAAGTAAATCTTCATTTTAGGCTTCCACAATGAGCCCAACCTGTGACACTGAACTGTGATGTTTGAAGAGTTCTCCGGTGAATTGAGAGCCAGGTCCAGGGCAGGTGGGAGGTGAAGCAGCGAGATTCCCACCCAAACTCCACCAACTATTATTATGGATTTTCTCACTCTCATTCTACTGATGCAGTGATGTGGATGTGTTATCCTAAAGAAGCGGTCCACGGCTAAAATTGACATGAAAGCCATGCTTGCAGACCAGCCCACTGACGTTATGTAGAGAACAAACTGACAGAAGGGTTCGCCAAATATACAGTTTTTACCCAGAAATAAGTCATGAATGTGGAATGGCAGTCCAAAAAGAAGCAGAAAGTCAGCAACGACAAGGCTGAAGAGGTACAAGTTGCTGGCTTTCCACGGAGATTTGAAAAAGAAAATCCACAGGGCAAACACATTTCCAGGCAAACCAAAGATGAAGTCCAAAATCAGCAAGGGCTTCATGATGAAAGAAACAGCATTTAGAGACTCCAAGCATGTGATGTTCTCCATGATAGCAATACTTTCTAAAAGCAAACAAACATTTTTGATAAACAACTACAATACAAACACATCACACTCGTTTGTGCCGTAATAACACTTTGATTTCGTTACCCTTGCTGAGTTATGGCTAAGATTTCCGCGTTCAGTAACGTCAATCCGCCCCGATGAGTTCCATTTCATTCCACAACGGTCTCGTTCGTTTGTGTCGCTGTAACTGTAAGATCCTGATGACGTCAGCATCCCGCCTGCTTTGACCAGGCGACGTCACTGCTATTGCGGAATTTCGAACTTTCAGAGATTTGGGAACGTTTTGTGTAATATATGTCCGAATGAGTCATTTATATACATTGTATAGTAACTAGCGTTTCTGCGGCTTTCTTTTCCAAGACATACTGCGTTGGTTTTGTTGTTGTTGTTGTTGTTGTTGTTGTTGTTGTTGTTGTTGTTGTTGTTGTTGTTGTTATTTTCTAATTTGACTAAGATTGAGTCATGTGGTCTGCAAGCAATTGTAGCGCAGCTTCACGGCTACGGCGTTTTAAGGATTCTCGAAGTCGTGCTCCTATTTAAATCTTGTATTATTTATATTTAATTTATTTTAATTTTTTCAGTTAGCCTGCCACCAACCTTTTTACTCTTTTTACTCTGCATTATTACACATTGCTATTTGAACAGAATTTGTGGAGTCAGAATATATTACGCAGTTACATTAATCTGTTTTTATAGCTGTACACCAATGTTTATTTGTTAATTACTGTATAAAATACACACACACACACAAAATACTGTAAC
>SOMO01000003.1:584194-598666 GCA_028128575.1 Paedocypris carbunculus | reverse complement strand
TTATCATTCTAAACCCAAGTCTAGCCTTCCAGCAAACTCAGTATTTTACTTGGCCAAATATGATTGAATGATTCTATGAAATTCTGTAAAGGCTATAAGGATATGTTCGTGCGCGCTGATTCTTGAATCGGTTTGATGCTTTTTTGTTTTTTTATTTAATGTATTAGTTCTTTTTTTTCCTATAAAGAAATTATTGAAAAGAAAATTAGATTTGCACCGATGTTTGGATAATGGTGGTACAGACGCATGGGGCACGAGTTGTCATTTGCCACTCAGTCAGAATCATGGGTTCAAACCAGTCGTAACTATCTCAATCTGTCTGATTTCATATGCTCACACCGAGGCCAAAGCAAAGCATCTCTTTAATTATGCTTGCTTTAATCTGATAACAGCCCAAGTCTTATGATCAGAGTTGATGCAGAGGACAACAGTTTGTCTGGGAATGTGTTGCTTTGCCCCTTGTAGAGTTCTGAAATGGAGCTGTAATGCACTGGTGTGACTGCAAAGAATAATTTAAAATCTTCTCATCCTGCTGACAGGTCTCGTTTGGTTGATGTCACCTCCCATGGATCATGGTTCCTGCTATGTTCAAGTTTAATTTATTTATAAAGTGCTTTTCAGAGCCGGCGTCACAATACATCCGTACGAAATAAACAGCTTATGGTCATAGTCATTGTTAAATTATACTAATGATTCTACGATCCAGCAGAAAGACGACAATGGCTAGGAAAACAAAAATTTTCAGAAGGAGATAAATAATCCTTGGAAAATCCAGTCTCTTTCTAACAAATCACATATTTAAATTTAAAAAAATTATTTAACTTGCCTATTTCATGTTGAGATAACGTTCATAAATGTGGAAAGACTTCAGCGTGTCTTCCTAACCCACACAATCATGAGGGCTTGTTAATTTTCTTCAAATGATTCGGCGTATTGTATGTAATTACAGATGTGATTTATCGTGTCAGTGAGAAAAATTATACTGTACTAATGTATACCTATACACAAACCCTATATAGGAATGTCCATGTCCTAAAAAACAACCTTGATTGTCTCAGTGACTTTAACTAATGAATCTTAAACCCAGAATATTGGCAAAAAATTGTCTGTACTAAACTGATAAAAAAAGCATTTTTGTTCTCTTAAAATGTGTGTTTTTAGTGTTATTAATTATTATAGCGTCACTGGTGCTTGGACTGGCTTTGTTTTTGCCACTTAATGTAATGGCTGGATTTTGGATATGAAAATGAAAACAAAAGTAAGCGTTTGGAAAATATCTACAAAGCTACTTGAACGTGTTCCACACGATTCCTGTCTCACCAAAGGAATATCCGGAATGTCATGAATCATTAAGGGATGTGAGGTTATTTTTAGACTTTCCTGTAGTCACAGTGTTGTGATTTATTGAAGGAAAAATGTTGAACTACATCTAACATGAAGTTTGCCAGTTGAATGGCATTTTGACCTGACCGATACAGATTTGGCCGTGAATAACAAGCCTAAAAATGTGCATGGTACAAACCCGAAACGTTTTCTTCCTTTGTCAGGTTCCAGAGGCGATCTCTAAATGTCAGCGAGCAGGCATCACAGTCCGCATGGTCACCGGAGACAACATCAACACGGCCCGTGCCATCGCTACCAAGTGTGGCATCCTTCAGCCTGGAGAAGACTTCTTGTGCCTTGAGGGGAAAGACTTCAACCAACAGATCCGGAATGATAAAGGAGAGGTAGAGACCAGCATCAACACGGAGTCTGACGAGACGTGGAATGCTTGATTCGCTCTGTTTCTATCTCCAGGTGGAACAAGAACGACTTGACAAGGTCTGGCCCAAGCTCCGTGTTTTGGCACGTTCTTCTCCCACAGACAAACACACACTGGTCAAAGGTGAGGAACATTTGGTGGCATTTTAATGTCCAAATTTGACAAGGATCTAGACTGGATCATGGTTTTATTTTAAAAATGTTAGTCCTCTGCAATGTCCGAGATTCTTGTATGTGGTCTTCAGAAAAGACCATCAAACACCTTGTGTGTTTAGTCTGTGCACTTTTAATATCATGAAAGCTCTGTAGGATTCACGCAGTGTATTTCTTCTCCTGTAGGCATCATTGACAGCACAGTTGGAGAAACTAGACAGGTGGTGGCTGTGACTGGAGATGGAACCAATGATGGTCCTGCTCTCAAAAAAGCTGATGTTGGCTTTGCTATGGTAAGTTATATGTGTGTAGATATGAATTTAAATAATGTATACAAATTGACCTGCCATTTTAATGTAGCCTCCGACCCCGAAAAAATGCCTTAAATGTGAAAAAAGGATTAGGAGATTTTTTTTTTTTTAATACGTCTCAAAGTCTGGTGCACATTATGTTCTATTATAGTATACTATAATTGTGTGTGTGTGTTAATATATTTCTAATTTCTGACACTCATCCTACTTCACACTTGTGTTTTAATCTAGTGTTTTATGGCATTGTCTTGTTGAAAGCCAAATATTATCTTACTAAAAATATCACATTTAAGATCAAACCTGCAATGATCCAAATTGTGTTATTTTTAACAAATCATTTCTAATAATAACCGCTTTCTGTGTAGGGAATTGCGGGCACAGATGTTGCGAAAGAGGCCTCTGACATCATCCTCACCGATGACAACTTCACCAGCATCGTCAAAGCGGTGATGTGGGGACGCAACGTCTACGATAGCATTTCCAAATTCCTGCAGTTTCAGCTGACGGTCAATGTGGTTGCTGTGATTGTGGCGTTCACTGGGGCCTGCATCACTCAGGTGGGTCATCTACGGGGTCTCTACAAGACCAGCACATACAGTCTAACAATACACAAAACCATGACATTGTTTAAAGTGTTTCTTCACGACACAGTTGTACAATTTTTATCAAAAGTCAACATTTATTATATTTTAGTTTGTTGCTCATGTTGAAANTTGTGTCCTGTAGCTCAATCAGTAGAGCCTGCGCTAACCGCACAGCATTGTGGGTCGGGTATGGCGGTCTGAAGTCTTGTCTCTGTGCTTAACTGTGTGTGTGTGTGTGTAGGACTCGCCTCTCAAAGCCGTTCAGATGTTGTGGGTCAACCTGATCATGGACACGCTGGCTTCTCTGGCTCTGGCAACCGAACCTCCAACAGAAGCACTTTTGATACGTAAACCTTATGGCCGGGACAAGCCGCTCATTTCCAGAACCATGATGAAGAACATTTTGGGTCATGCCGTGTACCAGCTCGTCATCACTTTTACTCTTCTCTTTGCCGGTGGGTAATTGCATTCACAATAGTGCCAAAAACACAGAGGCGTATTTTAAATATCAGTTTAAAAGTTTGAACGCCATGCTCTTGTTCTTAAGCTCGGTTGCATGCTTGGTGGATCTTTGAGTAATTGCATTTTGTATATGAGTTGGATTGACTGTATAGTTGCCTAGCAACTAGCATTTAAATTTGCAATATTCAAAGCATCAGCCTCCCTGCCCTATCTGAACTAGAGTTTCAGTGTTATTCCAGAGTTTCTCTTGGCTGCCTCATACGCCCTATAGATTTCACCGTCTGTGTAACACGTGACATCACGTTACTGAATGTTGATGAGAAGCTCTCGCTGAGATCGTTCTGCTGTTCTTAAAGGTGAAAAAATCTTCAGCATTGACTGCGGACGCGGTGCACCCCTCCACTCTCCTCCATCTGAGCACTACACCATCATCTTCAACGTCTTCGTCATGATGCAGCTGTTTAATGAGATCAATGCCCGCAAGATTCATGGCGAGAGGAATGTGTTTGAGGGAATCTACCGGAACCCCATTTTCTGCAGCGTTGTGCTGGGAACCTTTGCTCTGCAGGTCAAACACATTATTACAATAAAATAATACAGTTTTTTAAACACTGTATTAAAAACTGTAAAATAATACTGTTTTATATAACACTTGCTATGAGAGGTTTTGTGCAGATTTTTCNGAAAGAAAAGTAGTAGCAATTATAAGCCACCTATCGAGACTCTTAAGGTCCCTGTCAAATCAAATCATAAAAACGGTGGAAGAAGACCAAAGTGCTGTACGCAAAAGTTGTCTGTCCATCAAAATTTCAACATTGAAGTGACACAACAAGAAACACTTCAACATATTTGCAATAAGTGCATGAGCAATTTGTTTGTCCATGTTTCTGGCCAATTAGGCTAATCTGCATTTCCTGATATACAGTACTTGAATTTTGGAAATGCAGCATTTGCATTTCTATAATAATTTTAAGCTCACTGAGACTACTTCACTTCCTGATTAAGCAAACCATAAGCAGAAAACTACTGAATGTACTGCATCTAAACATATCAATATCGCCCAGTTCAAATATACATGGCGTTCTGCATCGTGTAGCCCTAGTTGAACTCCAGTTTCTGCGGACCACCGCCTCCCATTTTCAACTAATTGAAATGCTGATCTCATCCGGCTTGTTTGGCCAAACTAATGGTACACAACTTGTTTGCAGATCATTATCGTTCAGTTTGGAGGAAAGCCCTTCTCCTGCACGGCGCTCACCATCGATCAGTGGCTTTGGTGTGTGTTTATAGGAGTCGGCGAGCTCCTCTGGGGTCAGGTATGACTAGTTCTGAATATTCGTATGTGTTCAACACTAATCCATTGCACGCCTGCCTTAAAATGCGTTAGAAAAAGTAGAGCATTAACTACCATTCCAGCTGGTTTGATGAACACGTTTGCAGATAGCAAAGTGCGAGAGAGAGATGCGCTGAAATAATGAAAACATCATGGCAGAATGCACACGCGTGGGTGATGTGGAACATCTTTAGTTCTCTCTTCAATCCCACTGGGAGAGTGGGGGGGCAGTGTACGACTTGAAGCCTGTGGGAGGGAAGGAAGCCGACTGTACACTGCTGCCGTCGCTCCAGGTTCTGCTCGGAAAGAAAGGCCAGGGATGTTCCTCGTAATGTGAGGCCAGAAGCTCCAGGATCGTCCTCCATCGGTCCAGAATCCGTACCTTGCATTCCCATCGCAAGGCTGATGCGTTTCATCAGGTCACCAAAAGGACAAGAAAGTTACCAATTATGGATAAAGCGCCTCAAGCTGTCTTCTCCTTCTGGTGGATTCATCACACCAGCCACTTCCTACGGCAGTCTCAGCTGGTGTTTGTGCATATGAGAGTTTGTTTGTGCCTGCACAACCAGATGCATGGAACTTAAATATGGAGATGAACCGCGGTGCGATGCACAGAAACTTGTTTTGATGATTCCTGGTATCAACCAGTGTCAAAAGTGTCTCCTGCCGAGTCGTCGCACGGAAATATTTTTTTCCCAGCTGACTTCAGAAGCGACATGTTTGTTTGGTTCAGTGTTGGGAATCTTTGAAACTTTAGGGGCTTAGTCACATCACGACTCTAAAGAAGNTGGCCCGTGAAGGGATCACATGTGGCCACTTTTATATTTCTATGTTCTCCAACTTTAGCAATTTTAGTCTTATTGGAAGGAAACATTATGACGGTACACTGATATTAGAATAACTTTCAATCGTAGACGACCTTCAGACATCACTGGAGGAAAAATCTATACCAGAGTCTTATTCTCTAACTGGTGAAGTTTCCAAATTTGAGGAAGGATAGACTTCAAATAAGGATGACGTTTGCGAACGCACATTTGTTAGCAAACCTTCTCCATTGTCATAATCAGGAGGATCACATTAGACATCAAATCTTGAGTGAAACATTCCCAGACTGGTGAAAAACAACTTCAAGCATTGAACTAAAAATAATTCAGACAATTTTCGATACGCTTCTCACATTTCGCCAACTAGATACTCGTATCAAAAATCCAAAAGTTATGGCAGTGTCGAGTTTAGCACCTGATTTGTGAACTGTTGAGAGCCACTGGTCTACAGTACATTTCTCAGCATTCAGTCCATGTTCGAAACGGCTTGAGCTAGTTGAGTTCTGCATGAGTTGCACTTGCCATCACTTGACCCTTTTTATGCCTCGTTTCTCAGTTCATCACGTCCATCCCCACTCACCACCTGACGTTCTTAAAGGAGGCCGGTCACGGCATTCCCAAGGAGGAGATCCCTGAAGAAGTGCTGATTGAAGGTGCGGATGAGATCGACCACGCTGAGATGGAACTGCGCAGGGGACAGATTCTGTGGTTCAGAGGACTCAACCGAATTCAGACTCAGGTAAAGTCCTTGCTGTTCTACAGATGTTCTAGGTGACTGATTTAGTGGCTTGGTGGAGACTATTATCAATTACATTTGAAAATGTATTATAAAATGAAAAAACAAAACAAAAAAAATGAATTATAAAAGGCACTAAACATGGTGTGGTTAAATAAAATAAAATAAATAAGTTAAATAAATAAAACTCTTCAACATGGTGTGGTTCTTAAAGTATGAACCTAGAAAATGACTATAGTAGTGGTCTTAATGTGAAGCAACAACACAAACTTCCAGTTACGTTCTCCAGATTCATTTTAGGTAACAGGCAATGCTTTTTCGACTTATGCACAGTGTCATTTCTACTTATGCAGTCTCCTATTTATAATGCTAAATTTGTGTATTAAGCATCAGGCACAAAAATAGTTTTCGGCTTAAAAATCTCAAGGCGAACTTGTGAACTTACACAAGGTACAGTATAGTGGAATTTCTCGCATTTTTGCAAAGCACCTTCTTGAATACATTTGGAATAGATACTGCGACTGAATAATTCCACCTTTTATTATTTGATCTGTTTTGTGGTGCTGCCGCGTATATTTTTAACTCCTAACGTTTTCACTTAGAATGGCTGTTGGGATTTTGTTTAAACTGACTTGAACTTGGGTTTCATTTTAGTTGCTCCGAATTAACCCCACAGGTTTCCAGTCTCCCCTTAGACAGAGCGGAGCTTATTGGTTTAAATGCAGCGTTTGCTCTCAAAATGACGTACGTGAAGTTCCAGGTGTCTGAGACTTTAAGCTGAAAAATGCCTGGAGGTACTTAAAAATTCTAGGTTCTTAGCTTCTTGCATAACAAACCTCAGTTTGTCTTAGAAAAGCAACATTTGTTAAAATATAGCGAGCAGCTTTTCTGTCCTTGATCCCGGAGGACGTGTGGGAGTTTCTCCTTTCAGCATCCACTGCATCACAGGGTTGCTTTCCATGGACAATGACTTGAACGCTTCATAGATGTGTTTAATCTGGATGTTCCAGGTCTGTTTGTGGGTAATGGTTCTAAGTGGGTGTTAAGAAATCTCTGTACCAAACGCTGAAACGGTGTGGTGAACCACCCACTGCTGCTCTCTGTGTATTCCACAGGCATTGCGTGAACCCTCTGGGTTTAATTTGCCGTCCTCCACTTTCACATAAACATATTCACATTAGCGTTGTTTTTAATTTGAAGTCGTATGTACGTATTGATGTAATGTGAATTTCACTTGGCGCAGAATTTCAATTTGCAAAATACTTATGTTGGGTTAAAATATAAAAAATACACTTATTTTAAAATGTATTTATTTTAAATGCAAGATATTTATATGGGAAATTACTTCCTAAAAAAACTAAAGAAAAGAAAAAAAAAGTAAAAAATCAATAGCATAGTTGAATCCCATTTGTGTGAGCAGTGCCATCTAGGCAAGTGTATAGTTTCTAAATAATCTGTTTTTTTTTTTTTTTTTTTTTTCAACACTTTTAATAATATAATATTTTGTGGGGAAAATAACGATGTGTTTTCATACTGTGTGTTTAAAATTCACACAAACTATGCTGATTATTGTTTAGCTTGCATAAAAGGTTCTGTGAAAAGATGTGTCCTGAGATTTAGTTGCAAAGAATACTCTCACTAGACTATAAAGGCGTCAAAAATCTAATCAATGTCCTTTTTAATGAATGCGTTTTATGCCTTTTCTTTGAAGTTATTCACTTGGGTTGTAATAAGCACAGGGCAGTGTGAGTTTTAGCGCGTGTGACCTGGATATGTCCAGACCCCCTGCGGTATCAGATCACCATCCCTGCTAATTCCACCACGTTCCCCTACAAACCCAGATGAAAAAGAGGCCGCAAACGTGTCTTCCGCCTCCCTCCTCCCAAGCGCTCCTTTTATTCCTGATTAAGAGCCAGCTGACCGCAAAAACACCATTCTACTAATTAGCTTATCTCCATCCCCTCGTGAATGTCACCATCCCACTATTAAAACCCTTGCGGATTTCCAGTTTTTTTTTTTTTTTTTTTTTTTTTTTTATCTGTCATGCATGGTAAGTGGTACACAATGGAAGAAATAATTGGCATTAGTACAATTCACTCGCATCAGTACTTCATAGAGCTAGATTCCTTTGTGCGCTCTTCTTTTCCGCGGACACCTTCGCAGCCCTTTTGCCTAAAAATACTCCCCACATCAAACTTTCCTTTTTATCTTCTTGTGCCAGCGCTGCTTCTGCCAAACTGACTCTGTACTAACAAAACTTTTGTAGGGTGAGGGGGAGTTCTTTTTCCTCTTGGAGGCTGTAACTGTATCTGCTCTAACCACTCCTCCTGGTCCTCGGCCTTCTCTCTCTCTCTCTCTTTCTTTTTCTCTCTTTTCCCCCTCCTCTGTCGTTTCCCTTGCAGATGGACGTGGTTTATACATTCCAGACCGGGCAAACGGCGGTGCCTGGGGCCCTGCGTCGCCAACCCTCCGTGGTCAGCCAGCACAACGACACAAAAACTGTTTCTAGCCCCACCCATGTAGGGATTTCCTCTTCCTCTCTCTCCGCCAACTCCGCCGCGGCTGCCGGGCCGCCGGCGCCTGCCTGCTCTTCTACTACAGGCAGTGAGTGCTGCATAACACACCGGCAAGCCAGCGCGGCTGTTGCATGATGGCTTTTTCTTCTCTTCCATCTGTACTATTCTTAACCGTTTCCTCTCCATCTTTCCTGTTTGTTTGGATTGCATGCGGGTGTTTGCACTTACATTTCCTCTTTCTTGAATTATTGATTTGGCTTGAACCTTTAAATCTCTGTATATATAGAGGGAGAGCTAAACGTATATAGCGTCATCGTAGTCTCTTCTGTTGACTGACTTCGGGTTCCATGCTGCTTTGCAGCCCTACTGTATTAACGTCTGCCAGAACATACCAGAATTTTATATACACTGAGCCGGCCTGTTCGAGTCACATGGATGACTACACTGCTACTACTACATTTACTAATACAACTATAGACTGTATTTCAATGACCAAAAGGAAGCCATCTTTGGTGACATTCAAAAAGATTTGACCACAAACAATCTCCATGTCCTTCTGCTACACTCCCCAACAACGCAGAGACGATTGTCAGACAACGCAAAAGTACGCGATCCAACCGAAACGCCACATTAATGACAAAGCACATAATGCTTTAATGGTATAATAATGTTTCCTGTAATGCCAATTATCACAATCATTGTAATGTAAATGGGCATTTCAGAACTGTTGTAATGCACACACGTGAAAGACTTCGGCGGTCTCAGCCCAGCAGTGTGCGCTTATCAGAAGTCAAATTACTATATCTCTACTACAGCCCGGACCAAGCCAAAGCAGAGATTGCACTTGTCCGAAGTTGTGCTTTACCGGAACAATCTTTTGAATTAGCCTAAAAAAGTGACTGAAGACTGATGTGCAGTTAAGCAAACGACTGTGTGGTAATGCACATAACGCTCAATATGAGAGTTTAAACTTCTATTATGTTTAAAGCACTTTGATTTATTCAAAACAATGTTGTGAATTACGTATTTGCCAGTAGCAGAAGCTGGTGTCCACTCTGCAGGAAGCACTTTTTTTGTTTTGTCTGTACTTTTGATGTACTGTAACACTTGGGCAAGTCTATCGCTTCCTTTTCCTGCTGCATGAAATCGTCTCCAGCGGCAGGTCACGTGCTGCTCCATGATTCCTCTGGGCTTTAGTTCCTGCCTCACAAGTCTCTCCTGTGCTAGAAGAGCGCGTGGTTAAACGCTACGGGGTTAAATGTGCTTTGATGCATCACTAGATGATCTGTTATGTTGTCCGGCATGTATGTGCACTCCCACCGTCTTATTACATGATGCCTCACGGTTTGTTCTGTGAATCACTCGTATCAGCCATTTATTTTTCTGTGTGCACCCCATAGCTAATACCTGATGGTAAATGATCTACACCATCACATCAATCAATAAATACACTTTTTCTTTGAGATGTTTCGATTTCAGTTGACTCCGTTTTGATTAGCATTGTGAATTTAGATTCTTTATGAAAATGTTTCTTTTTCTTATGCGTCTCACTCAAGGCCAAACCCGTACAGTTAATCCACGAGAGCCTTCAATATGAAGCTGTTATTATTGCTATTAATGGCCCTGTGTTATAAACCGATGACGCACAAACTACAGATCCCAGGATGCAGTGCTTTGGCTGCCTTTTCTTAAAAAAAACAATCATAGTTTGTAGCAATTATTTAAAGGTTTATAATTTTTTTTTTCTCAAGTTTTTTGCAACGTGTTCATATTTCTACTTCGTATTATGTTGACAGAGCTTTTATGTTTTAAGGCAACATATTTTAAGTCGTAAAGTTCAGATTTATTTGGGAATAATCCTGTTTTTTCAATTGAAGTTAAGAATTTGTAACTTTTTTTAATATCAATATTTGATTATCAACAACCCCTCCCCATGCAAATGAGTTTCATCCCCCTGATTTACACTGTATACAGTAAAAGTCAGATTCATCTCACCCACCCGGAATATACTTGCCGTCCTTTGCCCCTAAAGAGTCACATAGTCGCTCGGTCTGTTTGCCCTCCATTTCTTTGCTTCCCACTCTTTCCCTTTTTAACAGCGGTTTCTTCCTCCTTTCACCCCCCCCACTCCATCGCAGACCCACTTCTGTCTCTCACTTTCCTTCTTTCAGCCCCCTCATCACACCTACTGTCTCTTTCTCTGACACATATTATAGTCTGTCTCCAGCTTTCTCGCTGGCATTCTAGAAGGAACGATGAGTCACGGGCTTGACTTTTACATCCACAGAGCCTTTTGCATATGCACGGATTAAGCATGTAGGGGTTGGATGACTTTTTTTTTATTTTATTTTTTTTTCCTCAAAGGAGTTTCTTTGACCATGGGAAAAAATGTGTGTCCTCATAGATGGTGTAAAGGTGAGGATGAAGGTCAATGAAATGTTGAAATGTAGTAAAAAGACAGGATGTCATTCGAAGACATTTATCCATGTAAGCAATTGCAAATAATAAGCCAAGACTTGACTCGTTTAATCCAGTTTTTATGTGGCAAATTGCTAATATTCCGATGAATACCGGCAGAATATGCAGTCTATGGTCATATTTATAGCTGGCCAATTAATATTTAAAGAGCAATTCGTGCCTTGCGAGGTATCAAGGGGACCGATGTTTCACAAATGACTTCAGCCCACTTTCCCTGCAT
The DNA here is from genome assembly GCA_028128575.1 of Paedocypris carbunculus. NCBI lineage: Eukaryota > Metazoa > Chordata > Actinopteri > Cypriniformes > Paedocypris > Paedocypris carbunculus. The sequence goes on along the minus strand of SOMO01000003.1, from coordinate 587,288 downwards.
TCTCATTGGCTGATGCAACGTGGTCGCTTAACATGCTTTCGTTTTACTCACTGAGGTTACACTAGTTTCTTTTTCTCTTTCTGTTTTGCAATATGCCACAAAGGAGCTTACAATAAAGGCAGACTTTTACTGTTGAAAGCACTGAGACCGGGGACACTCGAGCTCGCTGACATGAACCGACGTGCCGCTTGGTTTGTGTGCGAGGAACATCACCCAAGCGCTCATGGCTTAGAGGAGAGAAAATCTGAAAGACAGGAAATTGTGAGACCAACGTGGATCTGTGGTACAAGAATATAAGCCCCACAAATAAACAAGAGATGATGAGGCAAAGCCATTGCTGATTGGCAGTGGGACTGTTCGGTAGCAAAAAATGCCATTACTTCAGGTCAAAACTAGTGTTTAAAATGATTTTTACGGACTAAAAAAATCAAGTAGAACATTTTACGAGTTCCTTACCTTGTGTTCCCTGAGCCTTCCAGTTGCGATCAGTGCAACTTTATGATAATGACCTAAGATACTGTTTGATGGCGGCCAATCGGATTGTAGTGACCTGTCAATTGAGCCAATCCGATTGGCTTGTTGATTCACCAACCCTGAAAAGAACAAGCTTAATCTCCAGCAGCAAATCTCCAGTCTTGGTGTAATTTTATTGTTTAATTCTTTTAACAAAGCCAACACGTTGTTGGCGCCTGCACAGACGTGAAGATGCAGACGCATAACTTGTGTTTGATTAATTGTATTGTTTTTTCCACGTTAAGTGATCCGCTTCCTAACAAACACAAGTTCGCCTGCTGGCTGATGGAGAAATGAATGTCTCCGCTCTACACTTGAATGTTCCCATCAAAACTTATTTAACAAACTGTCCTTAGCCGGCGCCTCCGGAGGCCTTAATTCTCTCCGTCTGCTTAATGAATTTGAGATGCTATCTTCCGTCACACCTTTCGGTCTGCATACTAAGCACTCGTGCTTTCATGCCCGTCAAACTCATTAGCAAACAACTGCGTGGAACGTTAAATCGGCCTCCTGACATTTCTTCTCACTGCCGTGCTTATTTCTGATTTAATCTCAATTAAACGAGATCAGAGGTTTTTATGTAGGAGTTGTTATGGAGGTTAAACTCACAAAGAAACCGGATAAACTAGTGCACATACCACTTTGGAAGCCACTTCAAACGACTTTTCGACTTGGAAAACCAGGCTGGAATCTATGGTTTATACAGGAGATATCCGGCTAATCCCGTCCCGCTCGTAGTTTTGAATGCTGCGTTTAATTGCCAGTCTGTATTTTTAGTGTATGACTAAAATGGCTGCATGAAGACGTTGCAAATATGGCCAGCGATTCTGACGGGCTTTGTTTGGAAAGGACTTTGATGTCGCTCTGCTTCTTTTATAGCCGTGTGTAATTACTGAATAAAAATACACGCATGGGCCATAATCGCAAACGGCGTATGAGATATTTGGCTGTTAAACGGAGCATTAATATCAGCTGCATGCCTGTCTTGTCTCGAGTGGTCCTGTGATTGCGGTCAGTTTGTTTTTAAGCATGTGATTGGATCCGCTCTGTCCCACTTTCAGTTTCCTCGTTCGCTGGAAGCCCAAGCTACGGTTTGTTCATCTCACATCATCTTTGCCATGTCGTGTTGTTTCATACTCTGTGTGTAGCTCCTGCACTGTTGTGAAAGCAAAGGTCTAAAGAATACCTGCAAACCATACTTGAGTAAAATTACAAATACCTTTTATGGTAAAAAATACACCATTAAAAGTAACAATTCCAAGAAGAAGTTGTAAAAAGTCGTAAAGTATCCAATTTTGAAAGAACTTCAGTATTTCACTTGTACTGAATTTAGGCAAGCACCAAGAAATCTGAAAAACAACTCTTTATAAAACTCATTTGTTTTAAATCCAAATACGGAAATGAAAATGTACCAGCTTGTTTCAAAAAGATAGAACAACATTGATGGAAAAAAAGAACAGTCAGTCTCAACTCAAATGTGCAAAAACGTGCAGATAATTTACTTGATTTAGCTGATCAACAGCATCCAGTACCTTCAGCATCCTGCAGATGGCGATATCGCCTCGTCTGCCCAATAAATTAACAGCGGTAGAAAAAGATGCAGACTTGGTCTTAATCACAATGTAAAGAGTAACGGTAAGTGTCCACTCAAATGTAGTGTAGTAACGTTAGTGTTAGATACTCATTCAAAAATGTAGTCTAGTAGAAAGAAAAAGTTGCTTATATTTTCTCGATACTCAAAGAGACCACAAAATACTCAAGTAACAAAGTCCATTTACTCAAGTACTTTACACCACCGTGTGAAAGTGGTATCATCTCCCACCGCTGACCACATTTGTGTTCCTCCGCAGATCCAGCGCTTCCACGGCTGACATCCTGCCAGATCAGTGGCACTAATTCCTTCTCTTTGTCTCCCCACTGCAGATTAAGGTCGTGAATGCATTCCGTAGCTCCCTGAACGAGGTCCTAGAGAAGCCAGAATCCAGAAGCTCCATCCATAACTTCATGTCCCACCCTGAGTTCATGCCCCTGTCCGAGGATTTCCTAGCCCCAACGATAGATGAAGGCTCTGCTGAGATCGAGGTGGTCCCCTCTTCTTCCAAAAACGGCGGTGGCGGCAAACCCCCGGACCACTCTATCCACAGACAAGAATATTCCGCGTGACCCTTTCTCCGTACTCCAGCCCAACTGTCATTTGACCCCGTGTTTGTTGTGTGTTTTAACCCGTTCACCACTGCTCCGGGTGAAGCCACAGAGAGCCCTGCTGATGCACATCAAAAGACAGCACCTCCAGCAGTCCAGGGGTGACCCTCATCCCTCTCTTCTCTTCTCACCACCTCTTCCACCCCTCCGCCACTCTCGCACTGTGTGGGCGCCGGCGTTCTGTAAGTACGTGGCACGAGTCCGTCCGTCCTTACACACTCGAGGGCAACTCCATGGGGCTCACGGCCTTCTCTCAGCCTGTCACTGGCATTTTATCTCTTCTACCGTTCAGATTTTTTCTTTTTTTTTTTTTTTGTATTTTGACATTGTTGATTTTGTGTAATGCTGAGATCTTTAGCGTTGGGTTTTTTTTTTTTTT
>SOMO01000003.1:557324-569602 GCA_028128575.1 Paedocypris carbunculus | reverse complement strand
ATTTGTGACCAGATATTTATGTCTTTTCACAATTGTGCATTTCTTGACGTGCAGTGAGAGAGGCGGTGTGTGTGGATGGCGAGCGTGGCGTCATGTGGCCGGGTCAGACTCTGGTGGAACACAGAGATCAGGGTTTGTGTTACTCCACACAGTGCACAGACACAGTGGACATTGCCACCGGCTTCTATCTTCTTAAAGCCACGACCACCAACTGCACCGCACGCTGCCAGCCTGTGAGTACACAACACACAACGACCTGCACCGCTCAAACACAGTTTTAACTGTGAAATGTGTTCAACAGAATCAGATTTACATCCCACCTAAAGATTACGGCATGTGCTGCGGTACATGTAAGAACATTTCCTGCCTCCTCCAGACTGAGAACGGATCTTTAGCCATGTACAAGGTATTGTTCTAGAAATCCCCGTGTCGTGAACAGTCTGAAGGGTTTGTGTGTGTTCTGCGCGCAGCCGGGCCGCAGCTGGGTGTCGGACTGCATGCGCTACGACTGCACAGACACTCTGTCAGGCCCTGTGCTGGTCACCCATCCTTTCAGCTGTCCACCCTTCAATGAATCGGAATGCATTAAGGTGAATTTTTTTCCCTCAAATACATAACATTTTGATCACTGTGTAAAGGTATGACGCAAACACATCTGCATTTACATGACGGTAGAAAGGAACTTCTATTTTGTAGGACCACGATAATTTACAGTAAAACTGTTCGTAAAGTGAAACACTCTCCGTACACGGGTGGTAATTGTTTTTGCCCTCTACTGTTGCTGCATTAATCCTGTCTTAGATTGGAGGAACTATTGTCAGCTACATGGACGGATGCTGCAAGACATGTGAGTACAGAATTGACATTTTGTTTTATGTTGCCATTAATTGGAAAAAAAAATGTGAAAAAGAATATGATTCTCAAAAGAGACATCCTGTCCGTATAAGGATTGTGATCATAGATCACCACAGTCTACCTGTAGAGTGTTTGATTTGAAGGTGTTGTTGTTGTTTTTGAGCATGCCAATTTCTTTGGTCTTTAAAAATTGTTCACCTTTTAATCCTGAGAAAGTGTGTCTAATATGTGGAAAAGGAAGATTCATTAATAACAGTTTTATTTGTGAACGTTTCAAGAAAGAATTAGTATTAAATAAAATGGTCATTAATGGTGCGCCTGTAGTCACAAAAATGTGTGTTAAGCCTGGTAAAATAAAAAAAATCTACTCGAAAAGAGGAGAAAACATGGACAATTTATTTAATGTACCAGATAGTGTGTAATGTTGTACAATTTCTCCAGGCGCTGCGAGCTCCTTGTTCCCTTTCTCTGTTAGCCTTTTGAAACCCACAGTAAACACAAACTGTGAACAAGGTACCTGATACTAACATCGACCACAAGGCTCTACATCACCATTGTTGAACCCCAACAATGTACTTCCCCTTGCTCAGGCGATGCAGGACTTCGAAGATTTGAATACAAATTCTCACGTACAAGCACTTAAAATAAGACCCCAAAACGAAAGCATTGATGCAGCTAAATCTTTCCCCATTTCGCTCTGTTGGGCAGTGCATTGTTGATTGCCAACAATGTACTGTTAGTAGTGCCGTTAGAACGTCTCTGTAGATCTGCATGATTCACACGCTTAGTCTGTAGCTTCTAATCATATAGTGTGTGTGTGTGTGTGTGTGTGTAGTTTGTGAATATGGACTGTCTGGTAATGCTTTGGGTAATATGGATTATGTTTTACAAATTACATTACCTGTTCTGACAGATTACTCAAACCATTACGGCTTCTGCTGTTGAAGTTTCACACACTGGCGTATTGCTGTCTAATGTATTTGTTTTAATGACTGTTTTGTTTTATTATATTGTTGGTGTGGTGGTGGATCCGTGGTATTTTCATCGTTTAAACAAACCTATACTGTGAACTGCATTCTCTTTAGATGAATATTTGTGTAGTGTTTTTTTCAGCTAAGTGGGGAAAGACTGGGACTTTTAAGCATCACAGTACAATTTCTGCCTACATAAGGATGGATGTTAAACAACGGACCAGTTTAGTTCTGTTATTGACTTTAGCTCAAACTCTCTGACTCACTGAAAGGGAAACATGTAATTAATGAAGAAACATTTATCAAAAATAATGAAATTATTGTAATTATGGTGCCGTGACTTGAAGTGGCTTCCGACTATCCACCCGAGGAAACCACTGTCAAGATCAGTCAAGAAATAGAAACATGGGAACAGCATTTTAGCGACGAAGAAGGTTTGCAAAGCTTTGATGCTGAGGAGGTATTAACACACAGCACATTGTTCTTATAGGTAAAGAGGATGGGAAATCATGTCAGAAAGTCACTGTAAGAATGACAATACGAAAGAACGACTGTCGGAGCAACCGACCGGTGAGTTTTGTTCTAAAAATGCTCCCAGTCGTGAGTGGCAGGGTCTCATGCGATGTATGTTTACAGGTGAATATAGTGTCTTGTGATGGAAAGTGTCCATCTGCAAGCATTTACAACTATAACATCAACACGTACGCACGCTTTTGTAAGTGCTGTAGAGAGATGGGGCTGCAGCGGCGTTCTGTTCAACTCTTCTGTAGTGGGAACTCCACTTGGGTCAGCTACACCATCCAGGAACCCACCGACTGCTCCTGCCAATGGTCATAGGCACCAGAAGCACAAACCGCGACAGAAAGTGTTAAAACTCAACTTGAACATTAAGAACCATGTTTGAAGTCATAAAAAGGGCTGTAAATTTCACACACATCATCCGTTTTCATTATTAGCTACACATTTCTCAAGTGTGTGTTTCAATGATGAATTGAAAATCCACACTGATGGCACCGGCTTAATGCGTCTGTGGACTTGTTCTGTATATATGGCGGTCGACAACACAGCACTGTGGATAAAAAGACATTTACTAACTGTATTTACAGTAGATGCTTTTCTACAGAAACTATTGCCTAATGAGCTGAACATTCTAGAATTTGACCCGCCATCTTCCAGTTATGTTTATTGGATAACTGCCCTAATGCTGTATTTTGAGCACTTTATTTATTTATTATTATATAAGTACCACTGCTTATCTTTTTACTTTTTATACACTTAGAACTAGTAAACAAAATTATGCATGGCTTTGATTTGTAATGCACTTCAGCTGATGCAAAAATCATTTTTTCCCCTAAATTATTCAGAAATGTGACTTTAAATCTGCTTTTTTCCACATTGTAGTAACGGCTTTAGTTAATGTTTTGAGTTCTTTAGTATGATATGTAATTTTGTATCTTGTTTTCAGTATTTCAAAGTTGCATCTATAAAATGCAAAGAAACGGTCATAATGAATACCTCTGTATAGTCTCAGCGTTTCTGTGAAGTGAAGCCTTTATTTATTAGGTTTCTTGGTGTAAAATGCACCGAAAAAACAGCAGAAAACAATACGCTTAGTATGAAGATTTTGTGTACAATAATCTGTATTTTTCCATTTTCAATAAAACCTTTTAAAATTAACCATTTCAATATTACTTTCATGCTTTAGTGTCCAAAAGTTTATTAAAAAATTATTATTATTTATTATTGTTTTATTTCTATTTTCACTTTTTTTTTTTTACTGATTTCAGTCTATTTTGAAAAAGAGTTTATGATTATACAATAATAATAACCTTGTTTTTGAAGGACAATTTTAGGGAAAAATAAGTTTGGCTTAAAATTAGTTTAATTGTCATCTTCACTGTCTTCAGAGCATTGAGCATGTTGACAGACTATTTCATGATATCCCTTGGATTAAATTTGTAATAATCTAGGGCTGTCAAACGATTAAATTTGTTAGCTAGTTAATCGCACTTCCCAAACCTAATTAATCGCCATTAAGTGCAAATAATAATTCACTAAATAATAATAATGTTTTAGTATAATAATTATGGTACAATCTGGTAATATTGAAGTGTAAAATATAAATTAATGTAAACTCAACACAAAAAATAAACACTCTTAAATACTGGTCATAAAAAAAAAATTTCTAGAGGAAAAGAGAACAGAGATTGAATAGTTGTGTGGCAAAAGTATGGCACTGATAATTAGTCTAGCTGAAAACGCTGATCACACATTTTTAACTAAAGGAACAAAACGGCGATCACATTCATTTCACACATCACACATTTATATCAAAAAGACAACGCACTGAACCCACATTCAAGGAACAAAACTGAAAGTTGACTGAAGCATCGCTGTCCTCGTCATGTTTCTGTTACAGTATTTATCATCGTGCTGCTGTGCACAACTAGGAATATATGATTTTACCAACTTCAAACTTGCGCTTTCCGGAGCAAGTCAAGTTTATCACGGCTGAAGCGTGCGTCTTCTCCTCGATTCATGTACAGCATTTTCTATGAACAAAGTGTGCCGTGATTTCCGTTTTGCAAAATACTGTACACATGATACTTTTGTTCTATCTATGGATTTATCTGGCAAGATTTTAAAGTGAAACTCTCTGTCTAAAAGTCCATTCATTGCATTAAAAAAAAAAAAAAAATGACAAAAAAAATGGAAGTGAAAAAACCTGCAACTGTGATTATTGCCGTTAATGAAAATTAAAAAATTTAATTAATTGCTTGTCTTAACGCGTTAACCTTGACAGCCCTACTATAATAAAAAAAAATTAGAGCCTCTTCTCTAAACTCTAAAGCCCTTTTTTGACTCATTATTATTTGGTTTAAAATCAAATGTCACATTGTCAGAAATTGTATTATTGAGTCCACACTTGTCTTGTTTGATTCACTCTGAATTTATATTCTGCTTTGTTCTGGATTTTTTGTGCATGTGTGAACGCGTTTATGTAACCCTCCTCCTGATGATCTCCTGGAGAAGGTGGTCTTGTTCAGGACGGGTACCAAACAAACTTTACCTGAACGAATCACTAGGGCTGTCAATACAAACCAATCTCGGTCCAAACCAATTGCTAAAGAAGTGTGTAGTTGAAATAATCTGTAAGGGAAAGTGTTTGACATTGGCTAAATCTCGTCTGATTAGGATTTTGATCCCCTCAGATCAGAGGAGCATTTCCAAATATGGGGAATATGTCTCATATTAAAACAAACTGACTTGGTTTGCGATTTTAAAAAGTTAAGTAAATGAAACGCCTGTTAAATGAAATCTCTACCAATTACAAGGACATTTGCACTCGTGTATTTATGCAAAATATTTAGTCCACCTCAAAAAATGCAATGAGAATGTGCACAATACCACAGCAAAAAAAAAAAATGGAAAACTAGGTAACAGTGAAAACAAAGAAAAAAATAATAATGTAAAAATCACTAATAACTTCGCAATGCTAACTCCGCTCAGAATGGTTGTAGCGCCATTGGATACGGGTTGCGTTACATATACTTTGAACTGTGGAGCACGTTTTTGATACGACAATTCATACATCGTTGGATTTGTCTCATCATTTCGACTTCATTGGGTTTCTAGGGTCTTGATCAGTGTCCGAGGTGAGTGTCAGGGTTTTGACCGGGTTTATCACTTTTTGGCTAAAACGAATAATAATAGTCACTCACCATTGGTTATGGCGAGTGCCTAAAAATGGGGTTTAAGTTCTCCTGAGATTCTTACAACAGCACATTTCAGTATGACCAGAAGACTTCATGATGCTTACTTCATCAATCTTGAATTGTTTTATTGAACTGCCAGATAGTTACAGGGCTACAGACAAAGCTGGCGAGGCAAAACATTATTTACAAAATTGGAAAGTGAGAACCTAAAGATTGAGTAAATGTGGGAAGTTTCTACTGCTAAGATCAGACAGTGTGAATCTCACAAGGTGCCAATGACAACCACTGGTAAACTGCAAGCCGTTGATCAAAAAGGCAGATGGAGTGTGGACAGAAACAGACATATCTTGACCCATGAAGTTGATTTGTCCACAGACTCGCTTACTTTCTGCGGCGAGCAGCAGCGCCCTTCTTGGAGCTAAAAGTCATGAGAAAGGAAGAGAGTTAGTGATGAACGATACCATTAAAATTCGGACTGCATCAAGGTTTTGACAAAATTCTGTTTATAGTTTTGGAATAATGTATTGTTCAAAGTAAATGACCATTGTTATATGCTTTACTGTTTGCTTGGATTAAATTTCCAAGGGTTATCAATCCACTCTACGCACTTCAACAAGATGTTCTTCTCAGCTTGGTAAACACTCATGCATTCAGCCATACAATGAGTTCTGGAAGGTCAAATACTCACTCCATGCTTGACTTACCGCTCTGGACTGTCAGTTTGTTAAACAGGCCCGTCTTAGTCTCGAGGTTTAATGATAATGTAATGGAAGTATCTCATTTACATGTCTCATGTGCACCACGACTTTCCTCTAATATTCCAAACACATTCGTCTGATTGACAACAATGAAAAATAAGCCAGGTCTGCTACATTCTAGTAAGAGTCTTGCTACACGGTGAGTATCTAAGCTTGATTTTTCATTGTAAATTACTCATTAGAGGAGCTTGTATGAGATTCCAGACCACGTTTGCTGTCTGGTAGATTAAAGAACCATACAGCTCTTGAGGAAAAACTCTCAAAGACGTCTCACTTTCCCAATTTAAATTTAACACTTTAGCCGTTAAATTGTACGTATTTAGAGCAGGAAGTCTTCCCGCTCTAAACACAGTTCACCTACGGTGTACAGCCATTTCATCAGACTTTTGGAAAAGCTTAGCTACCAGTGGTGGTCCAAACATGGTGTGACTACATTGCTGAATTGTGATCAAGTCTTTGAGAGGTTATATTGGGTGTAAAATGATTAACTGGTAACTGTCAGTAAAATTAAAGAAAGAAGTGAAGTCATCAGTCATTAATAACGAGGAGCTACTCACTGCTTCTGTAATTCATCAATGCGGTTTCTGAGAGAGATGACCTGAAAACAACACATGGGCATTTTTTTTTTACCCTTGTCCCTCATACCTTAACGTCTGGATCCTGGGCATCAAGTGCTGACAAACATCATTGTACACATGAACCATTCAAGCTCAGTGCTTGGGACATGCAGATTCTGCTGAAGCCAAAACATGTGCTTTTTTTCTGCATTCTGAAGACTTGGCGAATCTATCGCAACCTTCAGCGCGGCGTTGGTGGTCACACACTTACCTGCAGACGAGGCTTCACATGTCAAACAGTATACTTTGCTTATTTAGATTCCACTTATCTTTAGAGCCTTGACGCTCGTTCTGAATATGACGATCTTTCACCTGTGGTCAGATTTGACCTGTTTCCCCAGACCCGTGGAGACTAGAGAGTCTCATGCATTCAGGCCATGCTGTCACATCTGTCGCTGACCAAGGCCTGATGCTTAACTTCCTACAGTTACTCACTATTTACTGAGCTCCTCCACTCTCATACGCTGGGTAGTAACCTGTAGAGCATCAAAACACAGCTGAAACCTGAACTACCACTTGTGTGGTTCATCGCAGGTATACTGGTGAGTTCTGGACCATTCCTTACTGTATCATTCGGAGTTTAAGGTATACCAGGATTATATGGCGCACCTTTAATAAATGTCTTTTTTCAAGGGTATTAAGGCCTTTTTCAACATTTCCAAGGGTATTGAGTGCCTCGTATAGTACAGAAATATATATTTATATTCCTGGAGAAACAATGAGTCTTATTTGTTTTACATATTAAGATGCTGAGCGTTTATTGCAGTCAAACTGGTGAGTTACAGACTATTCCTGTTTTTCGGATTACTATTTTTCGGATTACAAGGTATACCAGAATTATATGGTGCACCGTTAATAAACATCCTTTTTTCATATATGACACACAAGTGCCCCCTATAGTCCATAAATATATTTTTTATTCCTGGAAAAAAAGTATTTACATATTAAAATATTTAAGCATTATTAAAATAATTGAGTTTGTATGTGTAATCCTGCTCCTAGTCTACTGGAAAATATTAAAGAACATGTTTAGACTGGTAGATGATGATTCGTTTCAGTTTGAGCAGTCACAAGAACCCACACACACTTACCTCATACTTCTGCCTCTTGAGTTTTTCCTGGTGCTCAAACTTCTCAGCCTCCAGAGTGTACATCCAGTCCCACAGTTCCTTAGCCTTCTCCCTGTAAAGTCACCGTGTTTCATTTCTGATCTAAACTTTTGTGGAAGTCAAGTATTTGTGCTGACCTCAGCTTGTCCTCATTCAGATGGTCAATGTTAAGAGCCTTGCGTCTGTCAGCCAGAATCTTCTTCTTCTTCTCTCTCTCAGTTTGCTTCTTGCCTCCTCTCTTTGAGTCAGCCTGAATGAGAAATACCCCACAAAAAACACTTTTCCTTCCAGACCATACATAGTGACGATTTAAACATCAAGTTTGAGAAGCTGGGCTCAACCTTCTGAAGGTAACTGCTGTACTGGGAGCCCATGTTGGACAGGGCGGACTTCTTCTTGGCATCTTCATCTGCCCTCTTCTTAGCATCAGCCTCCTCCTTCCTCAGCCTCTCTTCCTGTCACCAGCAGATACAACAGGAATGTTTCATGTGTTTGTGAAGCAGAAATAAAGAATTAAGCATTGCACTCACCTCACGTCTGGCCTGGCGCTCCTTGTCTTTCTCAGCACGGATTCTCTGCTGCTCTGCCCTCTCAGCCCTACGTTTCTCCTGCATACACATGGATTATGACGCTCTCGCAAAAATGTGTTTCTGTGTAGTTCAAACATGACTACCCACAATTCTCTCTTTCAGAGCAATAAGCTCCTCCTCTTCCTTTTTCCTACACTCAAAGTGGGCATCAATAAGGGCCTGCAGCTCAACGAGATCCTTGTTCTGACGCTTCTTCTGGATGTCCTGTTATCTCACACACAAACACATTTATGAGCTAAGTTAGATCCATAAAGCAAGAATTCAACTGTCTATGTGTATGAATACCACAAACGCAGCAGAGATCTGTGTTTTTTGCTTACATCAAAGTCCACCTTTTCTCCATCAGGAATCTTTGGTGCACTCGGTCTGAACAAGTGAAGTAAATGCATTCAAATTCACCTATTGTATTGGTAGGAAAGAGGTTTACATAGAGCTTAGCAACTTACTTGAACTTGGGCTTCTCATCTGTCATGGACAAAAAATAAAAAAGGGAAAGTTGGAGTTTAACATAGTTAGGGATGGTTAGGAACATGGTCAGTGAACAATCAGTGGGACATGAGTCAGCATATCCACGAACATCAGCATGAAAGTTACACACATATAAAGACAAAGATGTTGGATGAACGTAACTGCATATACCATTGTGTTCCAGTAAGGTTAATAAACAAAGTTAGTCAGAATGTGGTACAAGACATACAAAGATAAGAAGAATAACTCATGTTTAAAACACAAATAATCTCAGAACTCCGAAGTTGACAATGTTCATTCACTCAAAAAGACTTGACCAAAAAAAAAAAAGATTTTTCAAATCCAAAACAGTTTTATCCTTCATTCATTTTCCCATCTCTTTAAACTATTGGCAACCATATATGTGTGTGTATGTGTGTAATGTATATGCTATTATATACACCACCATTATAATGCACCATTTCTGACATCATTATAATGTATATTTTCATAAACATTTGGCTTAATTTTCACACCAAAAACACAAACAAAAGCCACATTCAGATCAGACATTTTCTAGAAGGAAATAAACTACCATCTTGTCCTCCTTCTTCAAGTGGTGTGGCACATTCATGCAAAAAGAAGCAAAGCATGGAGCAATGTCAGCATTTCATATTCTTTCACCCTCAACATTACACTATTTCAACCCCTTTTCAGCTGAAAGCGTCACAGTTGTTTTTCTGTATCTGAAAAATGTTTTGAACCAAATTTCTCAACTTTCAATTTCTCGAATGCATTAGCATTAACACTCCCCATTCCTGTTTTCCTAATCAAAAATGACACATAAAGAAATAACCAACATACCTTCCTCTTCATAGGCCTCTGCATGCATCAAGCGTTGAAAGCAAAAGTAAAACAGAGAACGTTAAAATCCAGCTCTTCCTGCCCATGCTAAGATGCACAGTTTGAGGTGTTGACAAGAAAAAATATGCCTGAAACTTTTTGTTAGTGCTGTGGATTCACAATTACAGTAGCATCTGATTGTTTTAAACTTTGTGAATCTAACACCTCAAAATGAGCAAATGATCAAAAAGAGCATTGACATGAGCATTTAATTTTGAAAGCAGTTGGTAAACTATAGCTTTATTCAACATAATTTAGATTTTCAAAGTGGACAAAAAGTGGTTTTCTCATTCTACATTATCAGCGTGACATTTGACATAAATCAAATTAAATGACTTAATATTGTAATTTAACTTTATCCAAATAAAAGTGTCTTTACATCAAAAGTCGCACTTTGGCTTTTTAGCATTTGTCCCTTTGAAATGTTCTGTGAAAACAATGAAACTGAAATATTAAGGTTATTTTTTGTCTACCAGTCCAGAACCAAACTTATAATTACATATAATCTATAACAACAGTTGCATTTGTTTAATTGTTATTATGATGCATGCACTAATGCGGCTTAATAATCTTCCTCACAAAGCAGCAGAGCATTAAACTGACGGCAACTCTGTGACAGCACTGAATGCTGAAGATTGTAAATCGGTCGTTACTTAAAGCATTTATTAACACGAAAGCTTGACTTTAGCTTAAATTCTTAACGCCGCCGGCCACTGGAATACACTGAACTGAAAGCTTGGTTTAAAAAGTTTAACAAAGAACACATTTGGCAGATGGCATTTAGAACTGTCCCCGCTCAATCCCTGTCGGTCGGCATGTGAATCTGAATTGAAAAATATTAATCTGCTTACACATAAAGGGAAATGTCCAATTCTTGCTATCAATCAATTCAAATGGACCAAAAGGGACTGAAACTTCTTAGATTACTGGCCTGTCTGCTGCGCCGCACCATCTCACGGTGGGCTCATACGAAGAGGAGGTACCGCCAGGAGAGGTTAAGACCTTTTTTGGGTTGAGGAAAAGCTATTACTAGAATTTTAGGATCGATAGGAAGCCTGCCTGATTTTAGAAGTAATGGGGTAAATGGGAAGGATGAATGAATATTCATGCCACATACCTTCCTCATGCACCTCTGGCTCTGGCTCTGGTTCTGGTTCTGGTTCTGGCTCTGGTTGTTGCTCAGGCTCAGGCTCCGGTTCAGGAGCTGCCTCTGGTGCTACTTCTACCTCTACTACCTCTTCAGATTACAGCACATGCAGCAAGCAACCAGGGGGAGGAAGGTGGTCCACAGTTATTGCACAGCAGAGGAGACGTTCAGAGATGAGAGTTTAATCATGTAGAACTTTGACGATGACAGGAGAGAGGACAGAAAGGATGGATGCAGGGATGCACCACAACAACACAGTCCAAAAAAAAAAAAAGACTAGAATTTTTTTCCATCCTAATTATTGAAGGTATCTAATCTGAAGCTAATGTGTTTTGATAGGAAAATAAACTAGAATAAATATTATTATTTGGCAATAACCTGCGTGCAGAGGCAAGGAGTCCCAGTCGGTGGAAACGTTCAGCCATTGCAACATGCCAGAATGTTATGGGATTTCACTTGTGCAGACAGTGCAATGTGGTACTTGCTAGTTATCTCTAGTTACATACTCCTACATTGATACAATTTACAATTATTAGTGATTAGTTTTAGATTAGATTAGATTTTAGTTTAAATAATTAGTATAAATCAGTTTATATTATTAAATGTTTGTTAATTATCTCAACTCAATGTAGACACAGTCAGGCAGTTTTACGCTTACACTTACTCTGTTGCATTAGTACATTAAACAAAGTATGTTAAATCTCCCTAGTTTGTAGTTATGATTAATGGTTTCTTGTCGTTTGCTTTACCTTCTCCTTCGTATTCTTCATATGCAAAAAAAAATATACAACAATTACATTTTGCTTTTCCTAACAGTGTAATTATTAAAAGCATGCAGAGCCTTTTCATGGTGGTGTTCTGTGGAGTGATTGCTAATTTCTGAAACTTCAATGCAGTGTGAATTGTAAATGGTTTGTGTAATTCTGATCTAGATTAGCATTCACCTCAGAGAACACCAGTAACATGAGCATAGCTAACACTGCCCTCGGCCACTGCTTCTGAGTGACATGTCAGCCTCAGAGTTTCTATTAAAAGCACTACGTATCAGTGGCAGAAGGCAGTAAATGCTAGCAGGAGATTCAAGAGACAGCTGCCGGCCAGCAGGGGGCGCAATAAAAGTCATTGCAGCCAACAGCCTTTTACTTTGCCAAAGATTTTGAAAGCA
>SOMO01000003.1:515272-527733 GCA_028128575.1 Paedocypris carbunculus | reverse complement strand
TTTTTTTAGTTATCTGAAATCGTCGTTGTCTAATAAATAAATAACACAAGCAAAAGTTAATGTGTAATTTGGTGGAGTGTCAGGGGACGTTCTTCCCTCACAATCTAGTTGTACAAATTATTTAAACGCTTATAAAGAAGAAATGCTATAAAATGTGGGCGACTGTGAATTCTTTACAACGTAAACGGGAAGCCATTCTTGGAACAAAACATAAAAGGGACAGATAATTTATGACCTCTCTCCGCCCCAAACACATCCTCCTCTCCCTTCAACCAATCACACAGTGGGCGTTGTCATGTCTCAGCCAATGATGTCCAAGCACTTGCTCTTTGAAACATGATCATTGTCAATTATTCCATGTCAGTGTGTTGTGTGTGAATTGTGCAGAGGAGCCATGAGGAGGAGAAACAGGAAAGCAAACCATTTTACTCACAGAAATGCTTATGCGTGTAAAATATGTCTGCAGCAACTAATGACCAAGTCCTGGACCACAACAGGTTCACAGTTTCTCCTACCTTATCTGTACAACTACCCCAGTTCAACAGAATAACTCTGTCTATTGCCTTACTTATCTACCTTTATCACACTTCACTCTGAAGTGACTTCAAACCATAGATTGACTCTATCATAACTGTGGCAATTACGATCTGATAAACCGACCCTTAGGTCAGTGCAGTCAAAGACAGAGAACATTTCAGTGATGTCAAATATTAATTTACATTAATTGTGCCAAATCAACAGATTTGTGACAGTATGGCTAAATTAAGAACGTAAGAGATAAAAGAGATTCACGTAACAACTTTATACCTTCAGGAAACAGACATGTTTTTTCTAGGCGAATGTGCTGATTTCTGGCACAGACTATTATTAAAAAAAAGTTTGCACATCTAACAGATAAGATGTTTGGAGCAAATAGGTTTGTAGTTAATATTTGCTCATTTCCCTAACCAGACTTGTACCAGGTTCCATGCGGATCATTTCTAATCTTATCTCCTGTGCAGAGTCCATAAGGGCAATGTAAGCTTATAGGAAGGTTGGGCTGTTTTGTGTGTGTATGTTGTGTGTATGTTGTGCGTACAAGGGACTAAAGCATTAGAATAGTCAATTTTTTTGTAATTAGAGAGTTTTAGTTTTAAAAAAGCATCATAAGAATCATAAATGTTTTTTTTTTTTTAGAAAAATCAGACCTCTGCTTTAGAACCTGTTCAGAATAACTCACTGTATAATGTTGTTACATTTTAATTGTTTTGATTACACAAAATAAATACTTCTAAGTAATATAATATCAACAAAGTAACCTTGTTAAAATTAAATCATTAACTAAACCTTTAACAGTTGAAACTAAATTAAACACTCAGATTATTAACAGATAATATTATTAACACTTTTTAAATCCATGCTATTACTACAGTTTGCACTCTAAAACTTGCAATTATAATTGGTACCCTAGAAAAAGTCGTCCGTTTGTGAAAAGGATCTAATTTATTACGGTCACAAATGCTGTTTAATATCTGAGGACAAACAAGGACATGCAGGGTGGAAATAAATGAAGGTAGATATTACAGATCATCAACCAAACAGGACATTTAATTGTTTTTTTTTTCCAATGCCATAAATGTCTGATAAGAATTAATAAAAACCGCTCCAGTTTCACAAGTCCTGGTTCTACACCGAGTTGTGTGTGTACTGAATATAATTGGCGTCATGTCCAAATGAGTCTGTTTAGATCGTTTTTATTCTGTTTTCTACTCGTGACTTTTATGACGTTCACGGCCACGTCAAGGTCATTGATTCGCAGAGTGGCGCTTTCTGAAACGTCAGATAATCAAACGTCGTGAACGTCGCTATTTACAAGACTAACTTGCCAGGACTTTTTATTTTAGCAGGAAAAAAAAACATCCACTGCTTTTCAGTAACGCACATAACGAATAAATAACCGTTTCAAAAATAGCGCTCGCGTTTCCTCCACCTCCCCGACACGCGGTGACGTCACCACGCTCGCGCGACTCCTCCAAACACGCGGCTTCCTTTTAAAGCGCGAGACAGCATGAGCGTTATCGTTCCGACGGCGAGCGAGGCAGGCGCAGGAGCTTCCGTTATCTCGGCCATTTCCTTCCCCGTTCTCCGCCTCTCCGCTGAGCTGTCACCGCACCAGTGCTTCTCTCAGCCTCGCCGTGTAACCTCCACAGCCCCTTGACGACATGTACAGGTATTTGGGCGAGCTCCTGACGCGCGGGGCGGGCAGCGCTCTGGCCTCGGGATGCGTCGAGTCCGCGCTGCCGGCTTCCTCGTCCCTGCTGCGGGTGCGTCACTACAGCGAGGCCGCTGAGAAGGAAGACGACCCGAACTTCTTCAGGATGGTGGAGGGCTTCTTCGACCGCGGCGCCGCCATAGTCGAGAACAAGCTGGTGGAAGACCTGAAGACCCGCGAGACGGCGGAGCAGAAGAGGCACCGCGTGCGGGGAATCCTCAAGATCATCAAGCCCTGCAACCACGTCCTCAGCGTGTCGTTTCCCATCAAGCGAGACAACGGGGAGTGGGAGGTGATCGAGGGCTACCGGGCTCAGCACAGCCAGCACAGGACGCCCTGCAAAGGCGGTGAGATGCCTCGCTTAATCGCCCGTACTCGCCGTGTGTCATTCGAATGGACCGTTCTTCTATTCGTTTTTTGTTGTCAACTGTCATTTTACATGTAATCAGAATTTGGCTTGTCAGCGTAGCCATCGTTTTTCCAAAACTCTCATCGACTACAACGACATAAGAGGAAATGAGACGTAATGTAAGTGATGGGGAAAAGTTGTTCTCGTCTCTACCTCTACCCCCCCCCCTTCCAACCTTTAATGGTTATATGTCAATTGACACATGGCGGCTGAAAAAGTCTGTAACCATAGTAACCAAAAACAATTCTGGTTCCCAGGGTTGTCAAACTCGCGATATGACATGCATCTCTATACGGTTTTTGCGAATGTATTTTGAACTATATCTGATTAGAGTTTGCAAATGTTAGCAGTAGTATCTAAGTAGTAAGGATGTTAAGATGCCTTTAGTTCACAAAAACATTTTACTGTGAGTGGAATGATGCAAGATATACATAATTCTTTCTTTATCCTTTTTTATTTTGGGTAGGTTTGAGCCTAGTTTATTTTCGAGGTGTTTCAGACGACCTCTTAGTTCGAGGTGTTTCAGACGTCCTCTTAGTTCGAGCTCATGCTTGAGTTAATCATCAATTTATTCCAATTTTTTTACGTGTAGAAAAAATAATCCATGTGAGAAAATCATCAGCGTGTAATCACACGAAACCTGTATTGGGCCTCTATATATGCCACGCTACGTTGCAGTTATTAACAAAGTTCTATTGTTTTTAGTAAAGCGCAAAATGATAAACAATAGTTGCCATTTGGGGCGGTTTTGTGCAGTGGTATGGAATTGGATTCTGTCCAAGAGGCTTCCGGTTTAAATCCCACTCTGACTGGTTCCTCAACTTGTTTGTGTGTACACCAAACATGCAGAGACTACATTTCCCCACTGAGGGGTTGATAAGGTTTGAATTATTATTATTTATAAACAAAATAGTGGCAACACGATGGGTGCAGAGTAATGCACTTGGGTTCCACTCAGTTGTCATATATGTTCTTTTAAAAGCTGATAGTGCTTCCTCAGGCTCACCAGCTGCTTGTTCAGGCTCAGATGGCAACCTCAAACGTGCCAGGCCCAACTATTTTATACAGTAAAACCATTACATTTAATTGGTAAAAAATGCAACCAACATTTTAAGTAGTATTTTAATTCCTTGAAACTAGTATCATATATTAGTGTATATTTGACAGAGGTGAAGACTGCTTTGAGACCTTTTTTGATGCTGTCTAAAAGTGCATTTTGAATAAAACCGAACTAAATTGTTAGTTTCAGTGTAGAGTGGATGGTTGGGAAAATATTTTTGTACATGTTTTTTCCAACTATAGTAGGGAAACCTTTTGGTTGGTATACATTTAAAAACAAGATAGATTTCTGTGCTAAATAGCTATACGCACACTCAACTCAATTTTTGTCAATTGCTTTTTCAATGTCTTATAAAAGGTTCTTTCACAGCGTTTATCTCTCTATGCCTTAGCAAACATTTGCAATAGTTTGTTACTATGGAGTAGGATGACATACGTTTCTTAATAATGAAAAAAGAGGTTGTGAAATTGGATGGTTTTATGGCCAGTGATAAATGTCCACACAGAGCCATGAGACTGCTACTTGGTTTGGGAACCGGAGTTTTCTTTGAATAGAAGCTGTTGTGGAACGTTCTTCATTAGGAGATTGAAGCCGTGCAGTGTGTGAGAGGTACATGTTGGAACAGTCATGGCGGGTGATTTGTAGGGGTGATGTATTGTGAGGTTGGGGGCAGGGTGCGGGCACTCTCACATGTGCGAGAACGCTCTAGTTACACCGGTGGGATGTTGGAAAGCATCAAACTCGCCCATGTGTGTTTATTCTGATTACAGTGGTGTTGTTGCAGGTCACCGCAACATTCAAACAGTCACGTTTTACATGATCAAGTCCAGATTTGAAAATGTAACATTTGGAATAAGTGCAATGTGAATATCCTCTTTGTGAACTTCTTTTGACACTAAAAACGCCGTCATTGACATTGCCAATCCGCAAAGAGCGAGATTAGGTCCAGATTACAAAGTACAAAAGCAATCCAGTCGTGCAGCGTTTCAGACGAGTGGGGCGTATCATGGTCAGCTAATGGTCCTTGAGTTTCATCATATGTTTTTCAGTCATGCTGGAATTTGCTGGAATCGCTAGGTCAGCTGAACGTGTGGGCTGCAGAACCGGTTTGTGCAAGAGTGATGGAGAAATCATTGTATAATTCAGACTCGTGTTGGCCAGTGCACATCTTCCTTTTATGTGCTAGGCGGGGCTTACGAGGATGCGGTCCAGGCGTCCAGTATAATCCAAAGACGACATGAGGTGGTCTGTGCTGAGTCATTCCTCTCCTCCAAGCCCCCACCTCTTCTCCACTATTTTTTTTTTCCTCTTGGAGTGGTTGAAGATCCATTTACTGGCTGGACCAGAAACCTTTTCCAATTCCCATTTGTGTTTAGATACGAACATGTTTTTTTCTTTAATATTTACTTGAATTGTGTGCCAAGATTGACACCAGATTTTTGCAGCATTTTTATTTGTTGTGTGAAATGTTTTTTTGTGGGGTTTTTTTTCTATACTAGAAGGAACAATAAAGAAAAAACTTGTTTAGCTTTACAGGGAAGAGTTTTAAATTAGTGATTAATGTGTGTTGCTTTGGAAAAATCATCTGATAAACATGATGTTTGTGTCTTTTTTTTTTAGTACATGTGTTTTTTATGCTTGGAACTCACATTGTTCGGTTTTGTGGTTGTTGAATCAAACTAATTATGTTATACGACTGAATGGTTGTAGGAAAAGTGTATGTACTGTAATATTACTTTCCAACATCCAGTTTTAAATCTGTTTTTTTTTTTTTTTTTTTAGAATGCTTGGTGGCTACTATAATGCATTTTTACACAGCATCTTTTTATACAACATTTCTGACCTTCTCTTCTTTTTTCTTTTTTTTTTTTTTTAATAGTTTTATCCCAGTTCTGTACAATTCTGCATTGCACACACTCAGGCATTCAGTTTAATTAAATACTTTCAGACAGTAGCAGTAGTTTTAATACATTTCTTACACTTGAAAATATGCTGAACTATTTCTTGGTATTTTAACAATCACATGCTTTTTGTAAGGTTAATTTAGTTTCTTTATATTTGTCTCTCTGTTTAAAGGTATTCGGTACAGCATGGATGTGTCGGTGGACGAGGTTAAAGCTCTGGCCTCCTTGATGACATACAAGTGTGCTGTTGTTGGTAAGAATACGTCTACTCTATTTAACCCAGCTCACATTGTGGTTATAATTTAGTAGCTTATTTTGTTAATTTACAAGATTTGAAGGTTTTTCAGAAATACTTGTTTTCAATTCAACCAGTGAACAAGCTTTCTTTCAGTTTATTAAAACTCCGTATGTATTTCATGTTTCAGACGTACCATTTGGTGGAGCTAAAGCTGGAGTCAAGATCAACCCTAGGAACTACTCGGTAAGCGGCCGACAAACACGTGGACTCCATCTTGAAGTGGCTCTATTATTATTGACTGGCTGTGGGCAGTGTTTGCTATATTCATGAGGTCATTGAAGCAGAAACACATTTAATGGGATGAGGTTTTAACAAAAGTATATTGAATGCTGCAGTCAGCAATACATGCATCCCTAAAGTACATTAGGAATTTAGTTGTTTCGTTAATACATGCATCCATAAAGTACATTGGGAATTTAGTTGTTTAGTTAATTTTTTCGAATGATTTCCGTGAAAATAAATTTTTTATGTTTTGTACAGGATAACGAGTTGGAGAAAATTACAAGAAGATTCACCATCGAACTGGCCAAAAAGGGATTTATCGGTGGGTTTGCTGCTCCAAGTTTTTATTTTTAAGCCATTGTCATTTTAAATATAACGATGTAACAATTAATTTGTGTCATATATTAATTATTATATGAAATCATTAACTCAATTGGCATGTATATTAAATTTGTCAATAATTTTAACACAGAAAGGCGGTAAGATTATGTTCTGTTACGTGTACAAAAAGGTATCTAATGCCAATATGTTATGAATAACATTAAGTAATTTTAGATCTTTTAAGTCATTGGTAGATGTGGCCTAGTGGTTAAATAGTTGGACGTGCAACCAAAAGGTCATAGGTTCATGGCCACAACTGAAGTGTCCTTTAGCAAGACACTGAACCCGATCTGCTCCTCGGGCTGCCCACTGCTCCTGGCTTGTGTTTGTGTGTGTGTGTGATCACACCCATTCGGTCCCTTTTAGTAATATCCCATGGCAATACACATGGAAATATCCTGAGCTCAACTCCACTTCCCTGACCTGGTGACCCGGAAGAGCTTCGGTTCCTTCATGCTGTCAAAAGCAAGCCACGCTGCCCGTCTCCCTGCCCCCTACTGAGCTGTTTTTGGAAATGTATTCCGGGTGCAAGGATGCCGGTGCAGCTATTTATCGAAATGCCTTCGTGTTTTCCCCGGCCAAAGTGGCTGGCACTTGTGTGGGGGGGATGGGACAACAGAAGCTGCCAACCCGCTTCGTTTCAAGCCAAATCAGCGTTACATCTCTAAAAGTCCCCATGAAAACGTCATAGTTCCAAGTGCATGAAATATCTGAATGAGTGTGTGTTGAAAAAGAGAGTAGATGAAACCTGAGATGGGAAAGAAACCAGAGTGCTTGCTCATGTGACCACCATCTGCTTTTGTATACATATTAAACCGCCTCTTGCTGCTGATACGCTATAAACCGTTCTCTTTGTCTGTCATTCCTTCCCATCAGGGCCTGGCATTGACGTTCCTGCCCCTGACATGAGCACTGGTGAGAGGGAAATGTCCTGGATCGCCGACACCTATGCAAACACCATTGCCCATACAGTAAGCAACTTTCAGCTCCATATAAAACTCACCGTCAGATGAATCAATGGCCTCTATCAGCAATAGATTATTACCGACGTGCTATAATGATAAACTCAAGATACCAAACTACAGAACTTGTGATTGGCATCTTCAATGAACTAGGAAATCTCTTTCATTGTCTCGTTGTTTGTTCCTCGATTGATAAAGCAGGTCGTGTTTAACTTTGCGCCTCAATAAATGGATTTGTCAATTTAGCGATTTGTGGAATGGCTTCGGCTAGCACTGGTAGAAGATCCAAGCATAATCCAACATGGATCTTATTCCAGCATTTATGTTTGCACTGACTGTTCTCATCAGGCGTGAGGCGGTCAGCCTTCCCGAGGGCGCTGCTAATATAGTTACGTCATGCACTAAAGCGGGACTAGTTTGGCTGCTATGGAAACAAAAGCGTTTCAGTGGAACGACTGCGTTAAACAATATCCAGCTTTTATTGCTCTGAAAACACATGGACAGAGCCACTCTTTTCCAATCCGCCGGTGGAGAAAGCACATGTGTAAAGTCAATGTCACCCTGGAAACAATTAGTTAATGTTTTGCATTTTATACGCATCTTGAGAGGTGAAGAACAAAGATGGCGGCAGGCAGCAGTAATGGGGTTCGAGCCTTTAATGATATGTGTTGTAAAGCAGAGGCTAAGCATATGCTAATGCAAAAGGGAACTTGTTTAAAGAAATGTGCATGTTTATTGAACAGTAAAGAGTAAAACTAACAATATTAGATTGTATGAATATATTAAACAATGCTCTTTTTTCAGGTTTTATAAGTTCAATAACTTGTGGGACGTTTCTTTGCGCTTGTCAAATATGCACGTAAATATCAGTGCACGTTTTTCTATACTACTAAGTGAGGAGAAATCACACATATGGAAATCCATCATCTTTATGCACCATTGCGCGGTGGTTCCGGATGCAGACATGAATGAATGAATCAATGAGTGAATGAATGAATGTATGAATAAACTTTATTGATCCCACAGTGGGGAAATTCAATTGCCGAATTAAAGAAATCGGACAGAAATAAAGAAACCTTGTTTACGCAGCGATACTTAGCAGTTCCTAAATAACACTGGAAGAAAAAAGTGAATTAATTTTAATACAATAACATGGGGTGTTCTCTGTCTGTCTGTCTGAACTCTTTCTGCGTCCATGAAAAAAACATGTGATAAATACGCCCATATATGGACCTAACAAGTGGGATGATAGCACCGCCTACTGGAAATATACTATACTACATTTAGAAATATTATACAAGTTGGGTAAATTAAAAGTTGAAGTATTGTTAGAAGTATTTAGCCTGCATTTTTGAATTCTGGAAAGTCAGAACACCAAGCCAAGTAAGGACATAAGTGCTAATGTTTACAAAAAGGTTTTGTGCCTGAAAAATGAGGAGGGCTGGGTGCTTATATTTGTGTAAATACAGTAATCTTAAACCAATTCCTAACTAGTGTAAAACAGACTCGCAGGAAAGTTGGGCTATATGAATTGGCGCGGTAGTGTGTGTAACACAGCAATGGCTAATGCGCCCACTTTAAAATGGTCAGAAGGTTTAATCGCTATAGTAAAATCAGAGGTGTCACGTCTAATTTACCAAATTGTGGTTCTGTCATTCCACTGCTTTCAAGGTTAAATTTATAGCCTATTGATAAACTAAAATTATTTCCTAGTACTGGATATTGTAAGATAAGTAGACTCCATAAATTAATACGACACTGCTTTTGTTTTGATGGGACAGAAAGCACATATTATTTTAATTTTGGAACACAGGATACTACTTAAAGTAATATCTTTCAGTGTGAATTTAAGATTAAAACATTTATGTCAGTTTTGTGTCTGCATGTGCTTTACAGGTTATTTATATGGTGGCTTGTGAACACCGTAAACTGGATTTTGTTGCTAGGTCATTTGAAAATCAAATCCGGTTTTGCAAGGGAAAGAAAAAAAGTAATTTGTCAAAGCTTGTGTCAAATTCATGAATGCATGAGTTTTTCTAAGAATGTAACGTGCTGACGTTTCTACTGTTTTGTTCATTTGTGTGTAGGATATCAATGCCCACGCCTGTGTGACTGGTAAGCCCATCAGCCAGGGTGGCATCCACGGAAGAATCTCAGCCACTGGGCGTGGAGTCTTCCACGGCATTGAGAACTTCATCAATGAGGCCTCCTACATGAGCAAGCTGGGACTGACCCCTGGATTTGCAGACAAAACCTTTATCATCCAGGTATGAATAAACTTGGGTATTATCCATGTTTTTTTTTCGGCTTTTTAATCCATTGATCTTTGGATGGCGGGGGAATGCTGGATATGTGTTCAACCAATCACAGAGCAGGACATGCTCTGGCTCCTGTTCACCTTTAGACTTCCAACCGGAGACCTAGAAGAAACCAAAGTCAACACAGAGAACGTGTAAATGTTACTCTCTGTTAATTATTTCCTAATGTAAAACTCTCGTGTGAGAAAGTCCAATGAGGAAGTGAAGACTGGTTTCAGAGTTGATGACGCCAGAATTTTCATTTCAGAGCGGATTTTTAGTTCTCTTAAAGGCATGTGCTGTACAAATCCTCCCTTCTGTATTCATTTATGCCTGTGTTTATATATGTATATATACAACCCGAAGCAAAACTAGTTTTGTCCTGATGTTAAAAGGTCTGATGAAGTTGGTTTTAATCACATCTCTCGGCCTGTCAGTGCGGTCCAGACGCTGGGATCTCATCAGCTGTTGGCCCAGGATTACCGCTTCCTGAAATTACATCTCTTTTTTTAAGACTTAGTGTTGTGCGCTGGGAGAAGATGATGGAGGAGAGATGCCGTCACAGTTTGAGGATTTAGAAGGGGGTTGAGAATGAAAGTGCTGGTCGTTGTAGTGCAAAACAAAGCATGTGGCAAGCCATCCGAATTGCATAATTCATGTTGTACATCATGAATTGACTTTTAAAGTTAATTCGTCGCCATTTACATGTTGTAGAGTTGGAACCTTTTGTTGTATGGACGGTTTGTGTATTTTTNCTTTAGCTGCCTGGTCTTGTGTACGTTTTAAATATATAATTTGTAACATTTATTTATAAAAGCAAGTATTTTCATACAGCATGTTTTTTTTGTTGTATCATTTTGACAGGATTTATTTTTTTCTATATACAAATAATTTAAAGTTTTCATTTTGAAGACAAAAAAAGACACCTTGGAGCCATAGCAGTGATAAATGTCACCACACGGGGGCGCCACATACACACAGTTTGACTTTGTGCCTGGATTTTCTTCACACTAATACATCTACTTTTTCCTATCAAACAGGGTTTTGGTAATGTGGGTCTGCATTCTATGCGTTATCTTCACCGTTATGGTGCCAAGTGTGTGGGCATTGCTGAGATCGATGGCAGCATTTGGAACCCTAACGGCATGGACCCCAAAGAACTGGAAGACTACAAACTGGTGCATACCACTCATTATTGACAACAGGCTTCTTTTACCATCCCTTTTTTTCGTAAAATATTTGGTTTCTCTTGGCACACAGCAACATGGCACCATTGTTGGCTTTCCGAATTCCCAACCGTACGACGGAAACATCCTGGAAGCTCAGTGTGACATCCTCATCCCTGCTGCTGGAGAGAAACAGCTGACCAGGAAGAACGCTCACAATATCAAAGCGAAGGTCCGATGTCTGTCATCTACACAAGCTCATTATTCTTTAATTCCATTTTTTGAAATTCTAATGTTTTTGTATTTTTGTCATGAATTTTTGGATGGATTTTAAACGTAGCCTATGTGTTGATCCAGATTATTGCTGAAGGTGCTAATGGTCCAACAACTCCAGATGCTGACAAGATCTTCTTGGAGAGGAACATCATGGTCATTCCTGTAAGAGTGAAAACCGAAAATGCACAATGCATTTGTAATGAGATATAGGCTAAATGATAAATATTAATTGAAACATAAAATATCACAAGGAAATTCATTAATCTTTTATATTTGGGCCAGGGAATCATTTCACAATAGTTTTTATCACAATTCTTTGCTCCTAAAACACTAATGGCAATTCACATTACAGTTATTATTTTTTATAGTTTTAATGTGGTATTAATATAAATAATATTGAATTCCATTGATGTTGGTTTTTACTAGTAATATTTTATTCTCTGTTCTACCACAATTATTCAGTTTTTTTGGAAGTTATTTGTCATTTTCTGACAAAATTAAAAAACAACTGTCTGGCTTTGATCATTTTAAATTGAAATAATGTTCCTAAAAATTAATTGTAAATTAATAAAATACATTTTCTATGTATCTATTTTAACTCATTATTCCTTTCAAAGAAAAAAAAATCCATGCTGTGGATAAAAATAATCATTGTGATAATTTTGACATAAATTCAGGCTTTTCCTTGTCATCAAACACACACCCGTTGCTCTTTTTGCTGTTTGAAAGCCATCATTCTGGATTTTAACAGCCAGTGGTCGTGCGACTGAATGATCTCACAGTCATTGATGTGTGTGTGTGTGTGTGTGTGTGTGTGTG
This sequence comes from Paedocypris carbunculus, assembly GCA_028128575.1. Classification (NCBI taxonomy): domain Eukaryota; kingdom Metazoa; phylum Chordata; class Actinopteri; order Cypriniformes; genus Paedocypris; species Paedocypris carbunculus. The sequence continues at coordinate 515,688 of SOMO01000003.1, read as the reverse complement.
TGTGTGTAGGACATGTACCTGAACGCTGGAGGTGTTACGGTTTCATACTTTGAGTGGCTGAAGAACCTGAACCACGTCAGCTACGGTCGTCTGACCTTCAAGTACGAGAGAGACTCCAACTACCACCTGCTCAGTGAGTGTCTCCAGCCTCCAGACAGCAGCCAAACAGCCAAATGATGCTCCTTCCTTTCTCTAGTGTCGGTGCAGGAAAGTCTTGAGAGGAAGTTTGGAAAACAAGGTGGACCCATCCCCATCGTGCCCACTGCTGATTTCCAGGCCCGTGTTGCTGTGAGTGTCTTTTTGTGTTGATTCTTGTTGTCGTTATGCTCCAGAAAGTGAGTGAGTTTTCAGTATGGCCTCTAGGGACCGTAAAGACGTTTTCTCCAAAAATGCCAAAGTGAAATTGTGTTGAAACG
>SOMO01000003.1:307556-358356 GCA_028128575.1 Paedocypris carbunculus | reverse complement strand
AAAAAAAAAATACTTTTACAGAATAACACAGATATGCATCCCATTTTACAAAATTTTTGCTGCTATTGGCACAAATTAATTTCGTAAGGTGAGGTAACACTGAATTTTATCAGGTTATTAACGTAGCTATTTTTCTAAATGCATGTACTCTTTTTCAAAAACTTGTTCTCAACTTACCAAAAAACATGTTTTTCCCTTACCTTTTCTATACTGAAGATCAGTGAAAAATCACACCTGGTGAAATGTGACACAGGTTGCCATGTCAACATGGTGAAACTAAGAGTCTTCAGAAAGACAGTCCTGACGGGTGGCATCTACACCTCCACCAGAACCGCATAGAAAACATCATTTCACTTCCTCTGACTCCCAAGCACTACGCTCCGGGTACCAAGATAAGCCTCGAACAATTAGCTTCCCTCCAAGATACCACACGGTTTCAGTCAAACTATCAGGAAGTGTCACGCTCTAAATAAAGTGCATGTAACACATTGTTCAGCTGTTTAAACTATATTTATGATTAAGAAAACCTGCAAAAATCTGTTCATACCAATTTTTTATTGATGCTAAAGTGCAATGTTGAAATAAATTGTTCTTGAAAATGTGACGTGCCACAAGCATTGAGATCAATGGTCTACAGCAGTAGGGCTGAAATCAAAATGCGATCACGATTATTGATTATTTATTTTATTCCCTCAATTGTTCTTATATAAAAATGTAAAATAAATAAGTTGCACATTTGGCAACACAATAATTTAAATTCATTATATCTTTAATAAGAGTACACAATGAGCAGTACTCATCTAGATAAAATAAGGACCAATGTTTACACCCGAATTGGAAACCCACTTTGATGAGAAGCTAAAGATTTGTTGTGAAACCTTTGTGCGTCAAAACTGGCAAAACTGTGTTTACCCTTGACTTCAAGAAGTTGTTGTTCTATGTCATCCTTCCTGAAGTCAAAAAGTGTCCAAACTAAGGTGACCGCGTTGTTTTTTTGTATAAGCTGCTCTTGTTGCTCAGTGTCTAAGCTCTTGTTGGCGGAGTAACAAACGGAGCGGGGTAACGTCACTCCACACGTAGTAGTGTTTTTTAAAGAGAAAGTAATTGAAATATTTGACCTGGAAAAATGTGATCAATTATAAGTTCTGAATGTCGACTTCGATTACTTTTTGATTAATTGTCTGGGCCTAAGCAGTAGTATATGTTTTACAGGGTCAACTTAGAAAAGACGTACATTTAGAAGCTGATTGAAACTGCCACCAAAACCAAGTTTGAAGAGAACAACTTTAAGAACTAACATGGCCACCGTTGTCACTATAGAGTGCTCACTATGTCCATCCCCAAAGGCAGAAGCTACTAGAATCTGAAATCTGCTTTCAAACCGCACACACTCAAGACAAAACAACTCCAGTTCCCTGAGGCAAACCGCAACCCAAAAGCCTGTTTCAGGATGCTGTGGTAAAACACGATCCACCTCAGGCTCATCAGATGACAGATGATGAGTGGTCCGAGACCACTTTGAGTTTACGTTTGAGTTCTAATTGTGCTTCTCTGTCTCAAACTTGCTGAGTGTCTCCCACACACTTTCTCCAAATCCATCCCAACTTTATTCTTCTTCCAAATGATTCTTGCAACTTTCTTTGACTCCAGAAGCTAAAGATGTGTTGTACATAAATATTTTAAGATGGTCTCAAAACATACATGGTTAAATAAAAAATGGTTGTTTTATGTCCTGGATTTATAATGGATTGATTCTGTTTCTCGCCATTATGTTTCAGACGCAGCCTGAAGTTGAAAAGTTTTGGCTTCTTGCCAATTGTTTGGTCTGCATTTAAAATCTGTAGGAAAATGATTAAAAACAATTAAAAAATACAAAATATGAGAAAATATATATATTTTTTAAATATATATTTAATATATTATTATTTTGGCCACACTAGAATCACTAGCAAAAAAATAAGAAAATAAAAAACAAAATGTAAAATCAAAGTTTTTTCATGCAGCAGATTATTGAAATTACAGATAATCCACAAAAAACAGCAGGAATACTTTTTACAAAATCTATTTTGATTAAGTACATTATTCTTATATCAATGTGAAAACTAAGGATTCATAGAATGCTCAGTAGCAAACAAATACAGGAAAAAAAAAAAAAAAGTTACTTTCACTGATAACATGATGATGACGCTAATAGCATCCACAGGAAAGAGTGAAAACTGCAAGAGCGTCACATGCAGCAACGTCAGTGGTTTGGGAACACAAGAGAGACGCAAGCAGAACGAACTCAGTGCTCCAGCCCCGGTTTCTCAGAATTTAAAAACTTACGGCGCAAAATCTAAATGCCTTACTTCATTAATAATGAACCGTTTTTGCCCTGGATGATCTGCCATTCGCGGAAGTGCTTACCACAGGTTAATAGAAAGTATGGAGAGGATCACAACAGGTCTCGTAAAGATTATTTCTCAAATGTTTTTTTTGTGTGTGAAGCGTGTGGCAATAGTAAAACTGAAGAATAAACATGTCATTATTCATTTATGCAGCACTCATGCATACATATATTTTTTCAGTGAAGTAAGATTATGGAGTGAGAAATTACATAAAAAAAAACATTAAAAACACTTTTGTATTGTGACAAGGCAACTGCCACCACAGAAAACAACATATCAGCAAGCCCCCGACACAATATCCCCCTAAGGTCATTTAAACACCGCAAACGATCATGACCTCAAATCTGTTGGAGATCATGGTGTTTGCTGAGTATCACACATCCAATCTCAAACTAGCTTTACGATCAACATCTCCAGGTCTTCCATTACCATTCTCCAACACCAAATGCCAGCCAGAGAGAAACATAATCAGAAAAGCTGATAAAAATGTGATCTTTTCCAAACCCCCAACGCCAGCTGTAAACGCTCTGAGTGACGTTCTCAGAAAGGGTTTAAAACAGCTTTACAATCACGTTGTGTAAGAACTACAACCTGAGCTGCATGATGAAATGAGTCTGAAAGGTTACACTAACACGGAGACCCTCTCATTTCATTTTCCCCGTGCTTTCAGGGTGGCTTTTCGCTCATTGACTGATGACCCTCGTGAGAAGCACTCATGCAAGCGCATAAAAGCGCAAGAGCCGAGACGGAAGAGCCGCACGCCATCACGGTGGGCAACTTGTAAACAAGCAGAAAAGAGAAAAAGAGCAGAGCCTCAAGTAATTACTCAGCATTCAATAAAGTTTCTACATCTCAAAATAGCATCTGCAATTACAGCACAATCTTATGAGAACAGCTTTAATTCTAAAACCGGACGTCATTGCTGATCTCACAGCAGATATGAGCATCTGTTGCCTGCTTGGAAAATCCTCAAATGAAACGTTACAAAGCCAAACAAGGCGCATCAATCCGGCACACACACACACACACACACACACACACACACACACACACACACAAAAGCTCAATTAGGCACAATCTTTTTCAATTAGAATGCAAAATACATACATAGCTGCTTGTTTAAATTACAATAGTACTATAGTAAAACATTCGTACTGTAAAGACGGTAAATATGATTTAAAGCATCACCTAAAACTACCTTAGTAAACTAAAACAAAATGCTGCCCAATACTGATTTGTGTGTCTCGGATCCCGCTGGCAGATATTTCTCATAGTTGTGAGTCAGCTCACTTGGTGTCCTGCACATGCACATGATGCTCACAAATGTGCTGTCCAGTACAAATTTAAAACACCAACCCTACGCACAGAGTACTATTACAGAAAAATAAAAACTAAATCTTCAAAAAAATAAACATGCTTAAGCACACACAAATATTGCATATGCATAAACACATTCTGATGCTTCTTAGTGACATAAAAAACGCTTTTATAAACATGTTTTTAGTGTATGCGTATCTTAACACCACACAAACAAACAAAAATACCATTACATTGAGCAGATGCTGCGAATTGACACATCCACTAACCACATACACAATGTTTTAGTGCAAAAACGATATGGGTGATATGTGCAATACAGTTCCCCATTTACACAAAAACTTACATTTACCTAAACTTTTCTTTTTCGGTGCAATACAGCTCCACCTCCATCCCACACAATATGTATACTGTACCTGATACTTTCTACTTTATTCTTTTATTTGCTATCCTATTCTATTTTTATATTGTCTTATATCTTAGATTTTGATCAACAATATCACTTCAATTTTGTTAAACTATGGATAATGACAATAATGGTTTCTGATTTTTGATTTTGTTCCAAGACCAAATAATTGTCAAGTTTGAGAATATTCTTAACGTCCCAACAAGAATAACGGTTTCAGAATAAATAACAGTTTTTGTAAACGTTGTTTGTTTGTTTAATCAAATAAATGTAACCACATGCAATAAAATATGAATAATGTCTATATTGATCTACACACATCCACGTGCTGCACAATGCGCACGAATAATGAAAACAGCATAGAAAAGGCTTTTCAAATAGACGTCAAAATAACACGAATACATCCCCACGCTAAAGAATTACTAACACAGATTGTGAAACTGTATATTAGTGATGTCTTGCTCATAATATTAACAACTAAACTACTTTTCCGAAAACAATCACGTGAACGACCGCACGTGCACCGTCTATATATTAACACTCCTAAATACGCTGAGAACGACACCAAATTCACAACACAGCCTTAGAAACCAAACCAAACGTGTTTGCACGAGCGTCCCGTCTCAGAGCATCCTTCACTAAAGTCACATCCGCGCACGGTGATGTAAAGAAAAGCGTCGCTCACATATGGCACCTTTACTGGAATCCGTCAAGTTGCACGCGCACAAAACGAATCTTTATGCTGTCTTGTTTCCCGAATGACATTTGAGGAAAGCGTCCTGAGATGAAGTTTGAGTAGTGCTTACTCACCTTGCAACCCGTTCACAGATGCAGCCAGTCCCGCGTCCTGTCCGAGCTCAGAAGAACCACTAACCTCCACCACACGCTCCAACACTTCCACCAGCGCCATCCAGCGCCTCGTCCTGCACGCGGCAATCTCGCGATAGCTACGCTGTTTTTGCGGCGATGTCTCGCGATAAGATGTTAATCGAGTTTATAGATCAGGTTCACTTTGCTGCCATCTTCTGGCCAGACGAAACACCGCTGTATAACATCCAATTACGTAATCCGTTCTGTCAGGGGTGAATTGAATTAAGAGTCTTAACGCTTTAGGAAACCGATATTGTGAAATAGTTACGGGAGGGGGGGCTTTTAGGGACAATAAAGTAAAATAGGTTAGGTTGTGTAACGAAAAAAAACATTGCATTACCACATCAGCTGTGAATAGACATCAACATTTGCCAAAAAACTAAATTAATTGCTTCTTATTTGTACTAATCAGACAACAGAAGAATTGGTTATTGTAGACCTGGATTGCTTTATTAATTTAAATAAGGCATTTAATTTTTTCAAAACATTAAGTCACTCGGTTAATTACGTCCAGTGTCATGCGTGTGTTGTTTGCTGTAGTGATGTAAAGCGCATTCTATCCTTTTCAAGCGATGTTGCGAAACATACGGTCCCTTAATGCTGGTCTAACTGACAGTGTTTATTGGCCTTTACATTAGAGCATTAGAGCTGAATACACTGTTGAGAGTGTGATGGTCAGGCCTTCCTAGAGGTCATCTGTTTCTCCATCAAAAGGCATGTTCTCCAGGTCTATGTGGATGTGGCTGTGCTCATCGCTGCACGTCCAGCCGATTGGAGTGCGATTGAAGGAAGGTCGACAGCAAAGGTTGTACTGCGTCGCAGGCCCGGACTGCTCCTCCTCCTCATGGCCTTTGATCTCCGGGGGTTCAAAGGTCACGAAGCGAGAGGACTTTTCAAATCCTCCGAAGGGGAGGGCCAATCTGACGAAGCAGGTAGATTAATTTATACGTGTTGTAGATTATTACACTATAGAATAATTCTCAGTGTCTCATTAGAAAAGAAGTTTGAATCACCAGTACCTGTTAAAGCTCTTGTACTTGGGAAGCTCTTTGAAAACTTGAGGATCTGGCATTCTCATTTTCATGGTTTCTTTAAGGGCTTCGTCACCTTTCATTGCATTTTCCCAGGGTGATACGTATGTTTTAATGTACTCACGTCTTCTTCTCTCCTTCTCGGCTTCAACATTTACTTTCTCTTCTGTTGAGAGAATTCAAGCGGTACTGATATCAAATGATTGCCTGGTATGTGTGATTAGTTTGATAGATAGGTAGATAGATAGATAGATAGATAGATAGATAGATAGATAGATAGATAGATAGATAGATAGATAGATAGATAGATAGATAGATAGACACATAGATACTTCAATTTAGCTATTGTTTTATTATAACATTTCTACACTACCAATGCAACAATTGAACATTTCGAATTTTGTAATCATAACTTTATTTTAGATTTTATATTACAATATTTACATTCATTAATTAACAAAAATAATATACATTCTACATTTAAATGTACCTTGCGGTGGTTCTGGCTGAGGAGACGGAACCAATGCTGTTATTTCACACTCCAGAGAAGGAAGCAGATTCTGCGTGTTTTGCTATAAGGATAAAAGATAAAACATGGACTTGATAATCTTTTAAATCAGATAAAAAAATAAAACAAAGCAAAAAATCTAAATATAAGCCGTTCATACACAAGTTAGGAATAGTACATAACATTTATTAATTTTGTGTATGGATGGTACATTAAAATTATATGCATTATTTGTTCTACAGCTACTTGTATTTTTCATGCATCTTTTGCTGACCTGGTTATCATCAGTTACGATGAATTTCTCCACTCGTTGCTGTCTCATCCTAAACATTTTGGATCCTTTGTTCTTCATGAGCGACAGCTCCTCCAGCATCACATCCTTGGGCGCCTTGATTTTGGTCCCCAGATCCAGTTCTGTCGCTTCATTCTCTTCATTTTCTTGATCTGGATCAAAGAGGTGGAGAATAAAAATCTTCTTCCTGATGCATATGTTTATTGATAAAAAAATAAAAAAAAACATTTAATTATCTCTCAAAATCAACTGATAATTCTGGAGTTTTGGAAGTGTGACAGACATATGTGTACTATAAAGCAATGATCAGAATTATATTTATGCTTGACCAAATTTGAAGGTCAATAATTAGTGTGTGAAGCAGTCTAAGAATGATTCATACTAAATCTGTGTCTTGTTATGTGTATGTGGCACAATCTGCTGAAACAGACCGAACTGAAATTCAGCAGCTTGAAATCTCTGTTGCACAGCTCATCTTTTTGGCAGCAATTTTGAAATAATCATAGATATTTGGCCCTGACAATCTGGATTCCATAAACTGACCATAATGAGCAGATCTTGGGTTGAGGATGTGGAGATTCCAATACACACACACACACACACACGCACACACATACACACACACACACTTCATTAATAACTGAATATTTGAGCTAAATGATAACTTCATTTAGCTCAAACAACTTAAATTGACATTTTCAACAAGTCTGAGAAAAAAGAAAAGGGAGGGGAAATGCAAAACGGCAGTGATGGAGGGAGAATGATCAAATGAAGATGGAGAACCCAAGGAAGGAAAGAAGAAAGAAAATAATATAAGAGCTAGAATGTTAGAAATAACGGAAGCAAAGCAGAAAGGTTGAAAGGTAGAAAAGGAGAAAGATAGGAAGAAAGAAAGGATGAAAAGAAGGAATGAAAGCAGAAAGCTTCGAAGGTAGAAATTAACGAAGAGAGAAAGGAAAAATGGATGGAAGGAAAGAAAGAAAGGAACGAATGAATGAATGACATAAAGCAATGAATTTGGGAGGAAGGAAGGAAGAAAGAAGGAAAGAAAGATATAAAACTAGGAAAAGAAGGAAGGGAAGCAGAAAGCTTGGAAGGTAGAAAAGAACAAAGGCAAGAAGGAACGGAGGAAGAAAGGAAGAAAGGAAGAAAGAAAGAAGGTAACAAGGAAGGAGACATTGAGGCAAGAAGGAAGTTAAGAAGAATGGGTTAGTTATTTAGATGTTATGCTTTTGAAAAGCACATTTTTACTCTCACAGTGATAAAGTAAGAAGGGAGGAACATTTATACTGTAGTAGTGTAATGACTGCGCTGCTCATTAGAACAGCTGTGTGAGCTCCTTAAGTCTGACAGTGGCTTTATATAGCAGGATAATTGGTGAGACAAATCATTCTGCTGGTTTTCATATGTCAAAAGTATTTTCATTAAAGCTGCGATGGAGAACCACAGCACAACCTGATATAATCAGAAAAGCATTTAAACTGTGACTCTCCTTACACCCCTTCACACACACTTTCAAAAGTTCTTCTGTGTATTGACACTGATAGATCGGATGTGTTTGCGAGCAGATGGACGTGCAGGGCCGGAGATGAAACAGGACTCCAGTAAGAGCTCTGGTAATTAAATCTGACATTTACAGCACTCGTCCAAACATTACAAGAGTCTTCAAAGATCATGTTTATCGGTTTCTGCTGCGTGTGTGTGTGCGAGAGTGTGTGTTTATGTGAAGAGATACACTGACCATACTGTGAGATGTTTGAAAGATCTGTGATGATTTTTGAAGGATTCTTCCTTTTGTTGGAGGGAGCAGGTTTTGCAGAGACAGACATTGCTGTAGACCAAAAATGAGAAGAGAAGAGAAGAGAAGAGAAGAGAAGAGAAGAGAAGAGAAGAGAAGAGAAGAGAAGAGAAGAGAAGAGAAGAGAAGAGAAGAGAAGAGAAGAGAAGAGAAGACAAGACAATCTTTATCATAATTGCACATTTGTGAAATTTGAGTAGCTACTACAACACTGACAAAAAAGAAAAAGTATAAAAAATGTATAAAAAATATAACTACAGGTGGCAATGAGGGTGTTCTGTCTCTAAAACACACACATGCACGTGCACACACACACACACACACACACACATTGTTAAATCTATATAATAGGAAGTTCAAATCTAAACTATAGATGTATAGGGGTGTTTTATTTAAACTTTTGGGGTACCTTTCTGCCCTAACTTTATACTAGATATACTATTTATCTTTTACCTTAATCAATATGTATATTTTCTTACATTTTTTATTTTGTGTGTTCTTTTTCTTATGTTGCACCAAACGCAGTAGTATTCTTAATTTCATTGTACGAAAAATGTTTGAAAAATGTGAATTAATAAATTTCAGATACACACACCACAAAGCCAAGTGAAATGTAATGTACATCTGAATTGTGCACTTGTTAGGGATATTTGTAACAGGCTTTAATTCTGTTTAACTCTAGGAAATGAAACGAGAACCTGTCAGGCCTCTTGTTGCATGCGGGTATTTTTATTTTAGCGAACTAAATAAATACTCTGCATCAAGTCAGCACATTCCACATGTCCAGCTGAAGCCTCAACCGCTTTTCTAAAGGCATTTCTCAAGGCGCGAGACAAACCTTGCTTGAATTTACTCTCATTTATCATAAACATAAGGTGTATTTCTCCACATGATCCATATGTACAGTGAAATACAGCGAGGGATTATTTAATCGCTCTGATTTATGACGAAGCTGCTTCGTCCAAGACCAACATGGTTTATTTTTATCATGTATGAAGAGTCAAGAAATAATAAATCACCCCGACATTCCCTAACCGGCCTGACCGGACCAAGTCTTCATTATATCACTCTTTTCTCTATCAATATTTTTAAACTGGAAACAAAGCATCACACAATGTTCCTCTTACCGACAAGTAGGCTTTTACAATCAAACAAGAAGCAAAAGACGAAAGGGTTTTTTAGTTAAGTCCAATTTTCTCCAGCTCGGCCAGGATTCTTCTCTCTTCTACACCCCTGGAAGAGTGAAATCCTATCAGCATGAGGGACGGTGGTCTTTGGGGAGTGGGGGGCGAGGGGGATTGATACTGGTGGGTGGGTTGTGGGTTCATAAGGGTTAGTTTAGTCCACAACAGACTTTAATAAGAGCATCAATGCTGAAAAACACTATAACTTATGTTTTTTTTTTTTTTTTTATTCCTGTACTCTCAGTTAATTTATTTGAAGTTGTGTTTGCTTTCACTCACAACATCTCATGAGATCATGGACACCCGGAATCAAGGTTAGTTTGCATTAATATCTAAATTAACATTTTAATACGTCTTCCATGCCATAAAATCAAATCAAATAATAATTTCCCACTCTGTCTTGTCAAATTTAAACTCAGACTGGGAGAAACAACTGCTGCGCTGACCATCCCTAGCCGACCCATCTGAGGGTGATGGAATGCGGATTCTGACAGAAACACAGACCGGCAGCTAAAGTTAGCGCCTGATACCTATGCCACATAGGATCGCCTGGTATAGACCCGAGAGGGGTCAGGAAGCACTTCACCTTATGGGGTGATATAGGGTTACACATCCAGTGCTGGGTGCTGCACATTTACTCATAACAGAAAATATTACGTACGTATTTGAAAACGTGCAAATTAACTCTTTGAGATATTTTTGAGCATGATGTCTCCTCAAATAAGTTCATAGCCTGGTTAAGATCATTATTAAGTAGTTTGTATGTCTTCCTCATAATTTTTGGTTTTCCTTCAGGTCTCCCATTTTCCTCCCAGATTTCAAAAATGTATTTTCTGGAGAATTTGAATCTTCTCATAGGTGGGATTGAGAATGTGTGTGTCTGTATGTTCTGCTTTCTGATTGGTTGGCCACCTTTTTAGGGGGTGTGACTCGACTTCTGGCGCAGTTGGTGGGATTGTCTCAAGCTCCCCATGACCCAGACATGGAAATGCCATTCAGAAGCAAAGTGTAAAGGGACATAACTTCTCAGGCCAGAGTTTGAAGAAATAGTGTCATCTAGAGTTGAGTTTAGATTACTGCATGTCTTTTCTTAACTCATTACTTCTAAACAGCATTTAAAGCATTTTAAAAAAATGCTAGATAGATAGATAGATAGATAGATAGATAGATAGATAGATAGATAGATAGATAGATAGATAGATAGATAGATAGATAGATAGATAGATAGATAGATAGATAGATATAGAGACTTTTTGTGATTTTGTGAGGAAAATATTACTATTATAAAAACACATTCTATTGAAAATGTTTTTAATATTTTTTATTCTTGCTCTAATTCAACACAATAACAGCACAGTCTGCTTCTCTTCCCTAAACCCAGAACCCATAAACCAACTGAGCTTTCTTTGCTTTCAATCCTCTGTAAATGTATCAAACTGTATTCTAGAAACAGTAGGTAAACAAAACTGTTAAGATTATTTATCAAACACATTAGTGAAACGTGTGCTTAAAAGTATATCAAATAATTAATAATTAATAATAGATGTGACCATTCAAAATAAACAGTACTATTTCTATCAATGCTATTATAATATTGCAATGAGAAGATTTTCATTAGGTATTTAACACTTTAAAATTGTTTTTGTTTAATATTTACTAGATGAAAATAGGTTGTTTTTTTGCTGCTTGTCACAAACAAGGCACTTATATAATTTGTCTTTTTTTTCTTTCAAGTTCAGTCTTAAAAAAAAAAAAAGTTTTTAAAATCCCATTCCCCACATTCAAACATTTTTTTTTTAAACAAAACAGAGCAAAGCGTTAAAAAAACACACAAATTGAACTGCATAGCTCACAAGAGACATCACACTTTTTGGCGGAACATTTTATCACATGTTGATAACACATTTTATCACAGTGGAGCTCACGTGCAACTCTCAGTCGCACTTTAGAAGGATAAAGTGAGCACATGCATCAAGCATCACCACGGACCCTCTTCATTTAAGAGGCTGTGAGAGGGGTGCACAAACCAGAGCCATTGGCAAAAAGCCATTTTTCCATCCTTGGAAGAGATCAAGACATATGCTAGAGAACAAACACCAAGCAAAAAGTGGTGTGTATTATCTCTCACTGTGCCACATTCTTCCTCTAGTTGCCACTACGTTCCTAGAAACCTTTTATTCTTGAACACATTTCTGAAACAAGCCGAGCAAAGCACCTCTCTTTGAACATCTTAGACTATTCATAGAAAAAAAGATTCTGCTCTTTCCTTTCCTCACTAAAGTCTGTGTAACAGCTTCCATTGTAATTACTGTGTGTAATTACTGTGCGTAATAGCTTTCATTATACGTAACAGAACTTCAATCACATATGCCTTCTTCTTTATGTACTTCCAATCACAGTAGTTCCTCTTGTTTGGCATTTTTTGCTTCAACTTACAAGTTAATCTCGTGAAAAAATAAAAATAAAAAGCAGACAGAGACAAAAATAAAGTGTGTGCACAGTGCATAGACATGTCAACACAGTGATGTAAAAACACAAAAACGTCATTTTGTGATGTTTTTCTGCATATATTATTATTGCGACTAGTTTGAGTTGTTTAATTCATTTCAAGTCATTTAAAAAGTGAACATGCAATAAATAAGCCTCTCTCTGACTTATCAACCAACCAAACTGAGCTTTAATGCTCAGTAGAGAACCGATCCAGGCCTCCAGACCTTTGGTTGAAGACCCACGCTGGATGTGCTGAAGTTAGGCCTGGGAACCCGAAGGTTCTGGATGCTCCAGGAACCAGAGGCTCGAAAACCGGGAGACAGAGGACTCAGCTCTGGTGCGCTTTTAAACTGCTTGCCTGACTGAAATGAGCCACAGGTTTGTGCAGAAGGGGTTTGGGAGATGGGATCAGCATTGGTTTTGGGTGCCATGGATATATTGGGGAGAGCAGGAAGGGGGACATTTGGAACAGGAGGAGGTGGGGAGAATGGAGCCATGGGACGAGGAGCGACAAGGGGTGGAGATGTGACATCATCACGCCACATCGGTTGGCCGAGGGTTGTAGCAGAGCGAGGGGCAATTACGGTAGGAGTGAGAGATGTGGGAGCAGACATGGGAGTAGGTGTAGAAAAACGCTTGATCTCATACACACGGTTTGCTTTGACTGGGACTTGCTTTGGAAGATGCAAGGAATTGCCCATCATACTGGCATCATTCTGTGGGTAAGTGGGTGTGTTTTGAGGGACTCCGCCCCCATAACAGAACAAGGAGGAGTTGAGCTGGTAGGGTTGCCTGCTCATAAAATCAAGAGCTTTTATCCCTGGCTTGAGCTGGCCAGGCATTGCTTTAACTCCAACTTTTGAGGGATCATTACTTTTGCTTCCACGCTGAGCACCAGGAGGGCAAGAGGGTGAGAGTAGTGGGTTGTAATTAATGGGTGGAGGGGCACGAATGTTGGGGGAATATTTCCAGAGAGCTGGGAGAGATGGTGTGGGTGAAGGGTCTCGCGGTTGAGTGGAAGACTTGGTGTGTTTGTCCACCACGTAGCGATCCATGCGGCTCTGTCTGCGGGCAAACAATTCTGCACCTTTACCTTGCATCTGGAGAGATTCGGGGGCAGAATAAGCAGGTTTGGGGGCGACGGGTGGTGGCATTTTGTGCTTCTGTGGCTGCATGAAGTTGCAAGCCTCTGCTCCAAGGTTGAGGTAATCTTCCTCAGGGCCAGATTCAAATCCAGCCTCTACACCAGAACGGGACTTATCATCCAAGTTTTGGACTAAAGAGAGCAGTTCTGGGTTGTAGGATGGAGCTGCTTTCTCTTCTTGTGTTGTAAACATTGGTTTTTTGGCACCACGCCGTTGAGCATCTTGCAAGATGCCAGTGCGAGCACCAGAGACCGTCGTTCGCTGTTCTTGAGAGGATATTCCCTCGGTAGGTTTAGAGAGAGGGTACTGGTGAGTTACTGGTACATCTGGTGTGTCAGGGAAGGAGGTGGCCACCGAAATGTAAGGGTTAAAGGAGACTTTGTGAGCTGGGGAATTCTGCAAAATTGGCTTTGTTGGAGCAGCAGAATATGGTGGGACAGGTGTACTCGCATTGGTACTTGTAAAGGAGGGAGACAAAACCGTTGTTGGGGCTTGAACTGCCGAGGAGGGCTGATATTGACAAGGAATTTGACATGGAGGAGAGAGGCATGTCTGTTTCTGAGATGGACAGTATGGCACTGAACTTAGACGAGTCGAATGAGATGACACTGGAGAGAAAGGAGTTGAGGGATTGGGATAGTTTTGGGAGTATTGTGAATAAATTGATGGAGGTGGAGAGAATGGACCAGAAGCCATTTTGGTTGGAGAGAGCATTGCAGGCCCATTAACGGTTGCTGGTCTGGCAGGGATGTATAGGGATGTTGTAGAGACGGCTTTCCTTCCCTCCGTATTAGAAGAACTGATGAAAGTTGGGATTGTTGCCACTGACACTGCCTTTTTGGCAGCATTTGGTCTGAAGACAACCGGAGCAGTTGAAGCTCGGTGGCTCACACAGCCAGGATTAAATGGCCTGGCAGTTCTGTTGTGGACTATGCTGGCAGACAACATATTGGCTTGTTCTGGCAGTCCTTCTGGCAGGACTGGCATTGGAGTCTGGGCTGGAGAGGACAGCATAACACTAGTCTTGCTTATCACCAAAGGCTTCCCATTGCTGGAATTTAGAGGTATGACCGGTGAAACTGAAGTATATGTCGGGGTTGGGTCTACCTGGAGTTGCGGCATGGGAAGGGAAGATTGTGCTAAATTGTGTTCTTCTGCTCTCTTCCTTTGTTGCTCAAAAAGCTGTGCCCCTTTACCAGAGGTGGCATTCAAGCCTGGGCTAATTTCTGCCTCTCTGTCAGGAACAACACATGCTGAAGTTCTCTTGTCCAGAATGTCCAGGTAACCGCTATCCCAAGTAGGGTCTGGTGCAGCAGAAAAACCCTCTTCATCAAACTCAGACTCACTGCCAGGAAACAGACTTTCATCCTCAGTCTCGCCCTCCGTGTTGCTGCAGCTTTCCCCGTCCACACTGCCGAAGCAGGTTAGAGTGTATTTCTTGGCACGCTGTCGCCTCTTCTTAAACATAAGCACACCTTTTGAATGAGGGTTGGGAGCATCGGTGAGGAGGGAGGCAATGGTTCGGCACTTGGTTCGAGCCTCCTTCACCTGTTTATCCTGCACACTCTCACCTCGGTGGAGCTCTAAAGAGAAAAACAGAACAAATCAGTTGAGAAATTCTCGTTATTTTTAACAATGTCTCTAACAAGGTGCTTTTAGATATGATTAGGAAAAAGTTTATTCCCTTATCCTGCTCTTCATATAAAACATGGAAACAGTCATAAAAAACAATTTAGCACATTTAAGTTAAACGTAATAACTCAAATTAAAAAGCCATCAATATGTTCTGTGATGAATATGATGAGTGAATGATTATGATCACTATAATGAATATGATCAATTCCCATGAAATATTGACTTATCAACTGGTAAATCAATTCAATGATTCAATAATATTAATTGATGTATTGATTGAATCTTGATTGCCACGCATTTTGAAGATATTTATTATTGCAATAAAACATGTTTCCTGAACACAAAAAGCGGCATTGAAAAAAATACCAGTTCAAAACAAATAGAAAAAGAAAACAATGTGGTAAAAAGGATACAAGTTTCAATTAAAACAACAACAACAACAACAAACAAACTTCCTAAAACTTTATCAAAATGATTGCCAAAGCCAAATTTGTGAACATCAGTTTTTGACTCAAAGAATAGCAGAGACATTGGACACTATAATGTCAGCAAGTTAGAATAAACGCTAAACTTCTACAAATAGCCCACCACATTCTTACAGCTCAATTAAGTATCTCCAGGGGAACTTTCGCTAAAAAACGAGGAGGCGATATCTGATATGGCACTCTAATATCCTCCAGATTCTCTCAGAATAAAAGAAAATCTCCTGATAATTAAACCTGACATTTGTTGTGTTTTACGTTAAATTACTCTTACTCATATTTTTATGAATATCGTAGCCAATGTCTAAATCCTATAAAACGGGGAAACTTTTATAAACGAGCATTCAAACCTCAAAAAAATAGGCTACAGTAACAAAACCGCTACTGAACATTCCATGAATCCAGCATAAAACTATTTCATCTTCAAATAATTAGACAAATCAAATTTTAATGAAAAAACGTAAAAGTCATAGATGTTACGCAATATGACCTCATCATGCCTACCACACAATCCTCTAGCCTCTAGCAAGACATTTTAAAGAGCCATCACTGGAAACTCTCAGGTATTTAGATAAGCCAGTACCTGCGTAGTTGTGTCCTTCAAGTTCAACTTCTCCCGTCGTTATGATGCTCCTCATTATGTCCTATGACCGAACGGTGTTCCTGAACCAGCCTTATTGGCAGGACACACATCAGAAGAGGACAGCCAGCGACACTCGCTCAACATGGGTGTGAAATCCATCAGTCTGCACCCTGAGGTCAGGCCTTTTAAAGACCTTTGTCTGACCACAAACCTCTGTCACAGGCCCAAAGAAACCCCATTATGTCACTCCGGCTATTCTGGTCAATGTCCCACCTGTTTGAGCCCACCGCTGTATTTTTCTGCAGGCGTTAGTGTACGCTGGCATGTCATGTGAGATCATAGATAATCCCCAATGCGTATATCATTCTGAATGCTCTTCCTGAAGTGCGAGTACTTTTTATATATAAACATAAGGGCAGTTGTGGATCAAGGGCAGTTATGGCTCAGTGGCATGTTCGAATCTTCAAATATACACGCTTCACTGTGTGTAGTCACGGTAATCCACTAGAATGGATTTCCTCTGCCTTACTTTCATGTATTTCTTTACATTCAGGCCAATTATTGATTATCAGCTTTGGGATGTGAAACCAATCTTCAGGATGACATTAAACGCCCAATCACTAATGAAACAGATAACACACATGGGATCTGCCTTCTAAAATAGACCAAATGTAATTTTTTTTTAATATATATATGATAATAAATATTCAAAAATAAATGAATAGATCTCAGCTCCACATCATCCGTTTCCGACCTCCTCTTTCCACAATGACAGATGCGCACGCTTGGTCTAGTAAAGCTGTCTGGATCCTCTGACCTTCTCCGTGACCTCAGCACTAACAGTGTCTTTGGCAGCTGTCATGGCTACTCATCCTCACTGAAACAGCGAGTCCGGACTTGTGGTTTTCTCAAGGTTTAATTATCACTGCAAGGGACGTGAACATCACACTCCATCCATCGTCTCTTCTAAACTGAAGTCTTATAAATCAGCTCCGAGTTCAACCTCCAATTTAACCACTTATTTACTATCAGCTTAAAAAACAAAAAAATAATCATTATCTCACACAATTCACCATCACAAGAATTTGAATATCTATTTCCTTTGGTTTTTTATTATGTTGAATAAAAAGTGTTTTAATTAAAAAAAAAATAAAAATCTACTGACATGTACACTAATAGTAAGAACAAAGCCAAAAATATTATTGGAATAACATTTTAATATTTTAACCATGCTATTTTATTCAATGATGGGGAGATCATCTGAATTATTTAGACTTAAACGAACAGACTGGTATGACGCTGTCGCTGACACTAGACAGCAACTGGACATTCTTCACCGAACATGCCACATGCCAGCATTATAAAGCATAGTCAGAAGACAAATATAGCGTCTAGCTCTTGTTTACAACCTCCTCTCCCTGCAGTCAAATCCTCAGCAATGGGGGACGTGAGAGACCCCCATAGCCATCAGTTCAACCAGCTCAACACAAACCCTCCATCACAATTTCATGAATAATCTGCTGCAAACCAGTGAAAGAGTTATATATCATTAACTGTGTTTATTTATAACCATGACCTTCATTTGAATAGCTCCCATCATTAAATTTAACAATGTATTCAATGTACGTATAATTAACATATATTAAAAGATAAGTGGTTCAGCTCCCAATGAATTCACTCAACTCTGTCAAAATGCAATTGCTTTTTAGCGTCGTCCCTGTTTTGATAACGATTGACTGGGCTGAAATGAATTTATAGGAGCTTTTCAGCTTTAAGCATGGTACAAAAATAATCCATGAAGTCATGACAGTAAATAGAAACAGCAATGCTGAGCTCATTCTTATTTATACACGTGATAATTAGCTGTTAGTCTTATTTCAAAATAAATACTGTATAGGATCATCTCGCTTTAGTACGCATTTAAGTTACCGGTAAGTTTATTTTTACTCTAGAAATCTGTGTTTAAGAGAATCGCACAAGAGCAGATCCTTGGGATCCAGGAGCGTGCGGAAAGGATCAGACGCTCCGACGAGAGGAATCAGACGCACGTGGTAGGTCCAGATCAGATGTTTGCAAGATCAGAAGTTTGCAAGCCAGGTCCAGACGGATCGAGAGAATCAGAAGCGCGCAAAAGAGATCAGATGTTAGCGAGACAGGTCCAAACGTGCGTGACACGGAACGGACACTTGTTAGGATAAGTTCAGAAGTGGGAGAAAGAGATCAGATATGTACCGGATAGTTCTAAAAGCGCGTAAGACGCATCGGACGTTTGTGAGGAGATCGTCAAAAGCGCGCACGGGAGATCAGATGATTGCGAGACTGGTCCAAATCAAGGTGCAAGAGACTGATCGGACGTTTGAGAGGTAGATTCAGAAGCATGTGAGATGGATCAGAAGCTTGTGAGGACAGAGTAGAATGCGCACGAGAGAGATCGGACGTTTACAAGTCATGCCCCAACGCGCGAGAGAGGGATCGGACTCGGGTGAAGAGAGTCCGAAGTGCACGAGAGGGAGCAAATGTTCGAGAGACAGGTCCAAAAACACGTGAGTCGATGAGAGAATGTGGATTCTGCTCTGAATCAATTCACACGATTGAATCTTTTGACTCTAGAAACAATTGTATTTTAATTATTTCATGGTTTTCTCAAATGAGACTTACACTTTCCTGTGCTCAAGTACCTTCAAAGCGATAAGAATCAAAGAGGTTTTTAGTCCAGTTCATCAGAGAATACTAAACTCGTACTTACTCGCTTGCTTGGCCTTGTCCATGTACGTGACACTGAGTTCTTCATCAACGGGGTTGCTCACAGGGCCAACCATGGGTACCATCTGAAGATGAGATGCAAGCATCAGCGCCTCTTTGGCCCGTTGTGGAGAAACAAGAGGGGGTGGGACAGTGGGGGGCTCCTGGAAGCCACTGTCCACTTCGCCAGTTCCGGAAGGACTTTGGTCAGAATTATCCGAGGAATTTTCTGCCCGATGTGACCACTCTGACTGTGGGGGCTCAAAGACCACCTCTCTGCGGGCCACCCCGTGCATCCTGTGCTGTTGTGGAGGTCCCGTTCCTAGACTGTAGTTTCGTGGGAGCACACAGACGTCCTGGGTGCTTTCATAGCCACTCAGTTCTTCTTCCTGTGGTGAGACTTGAGGACTTTTGGCCGGAGAACTGCTGGGACTCCGTCTCCTCTGCCTACGCTGCTTCTCCTGAGCCACCACATCAGCATCACTGTCAGTTTCTCCGTAGTAGGCCTCACTGTCAGGAGGAGAGGTCAGGCACTCTAAGCCATTAATGGGGGACAGGAGCAGTGTTCTGCCAGGGAGTTTAGGGTTAAGAGGAGGAGACAGAGATCTTAAAGCTGCAAGATACTCTTTATCAATACGTGGAGATGGCGCCCGACCCAAAACTACCACTGACTGATATGCTGCCGGAGTCCTGATCAGAAACGAAACGTGTTATTGTACGAATCAACTTACAAGTGAGACTTAAAGCTTTGAATTGTTTTCTAACCGTTTGATTCGCAGATGAAGAGTACCTCTGTCATTATCAATCAGATTCATGGCTTGGGCATGAGACAGTGGTCTGCAGGAGGCATCGTTGATGAACACCAGCTCATCCATCTCCCGGAGCCCAGCCCTGCAGGCCTTACTGCGCTTCCGAACCTAGACAGAAGGGGGAGACAAACAAATTACTGAATATCTGAAATTACAAACAACTGTAGGACATTTTTAGCCTCACAAGCTCCTGTCTGGTGGCATTTACTTCTATTCTCTGACTTTGCTTTATGTTTTATATTTTATCATTTATAATGTTATAAACATATATCTGTGGTAATTAATTGTGCAATATGTAAATTGTATATACATATTGTAAGGGCTTGGGAGTCAAATTAGCTTCGTTGTTGTCTGCTGGTGAGATGTGACCACCTGTCTGTATGTCTATCCATTTCTCTATCTATCCATCTCTCCACCTATCTATCTATCCATCCATCCATCCATCCATCCATCTATCCATCTATCTATTTGTTCACATGTCTGTTCATCTAGTTTCTGGGTATCAAAAAGCCATTTTGAGGCAAACTAATTGAAGCTGTAATTGTTCACATTCCTCTATTTTATTAGGTTCAAATGGTCTGAGAAGAACATGTGCAGCTGCTGTCAGGACAGCTGTTGCTTTTTGGCTGAAGGAAGCAGGGCATGTCATGAATTCTCCATGTGTTCCTCACACAGCCTAAATAAAGTGCTGCACCAAGGTGGCACGTCAGTTGTCACTCAGTGAGGGCATTTTTGTGAGAAGTGGCCTGTCTGATGAGGCGTTATCTTATAAACACACCAAATCTCTAATACATAGCGAAGGATTTATTGGATGAGCGCGGCCACATTAACCCTGCGCGTCTTCAGGCATTTACAAACATTGCCAGGGTATTTCGCTATAGCCCAAGTTAGTGCCACAGAGGCCGTTCTGCATTCCTGGATTAACGGAAGCTATCGGAGATCCCAGAGGATCGGAATAGCAGGATTAAAAGTAGAGATGGCAATGGAAATAAGACCAAAGTGCAACTGGACACAGAAAGTCCTTGGTCGATTAGGAAATGAAGGGAAGCTCCAATATGATTTGGGGTTTTTTTTTTGCATATATATATATTTTTATCTGTACAATTATGAGAAGGCTTCGTAAAAACAAGAATCAAACAGACATGCCGATTCAAAATAGCTGTTGTTTAGAGTAAAGAGCCACCACACAGCTGTCGCTTAACAAATGGAGATCCTGTTCGTATAAGAATAGACGTCGTGGCTGCAATTCAACTCAGTCTTGAAATAACATCCTCATTTATAAAGAAGAGTGAGAGTGATTCTTCGGAAGAACCGGATTCCAGAGGAACAAACAGGTGCCAATTAAAAGAGTGAAGAAATGCCCAGTGAAGCCAGCAGCAGATTTATTCATGAGCCAAAAGCCTCTAAAATATTCATCAAAAAGACCAAAAAGTGGCCCAACACTTTTTCTTAAAGGTTATGCGGCTGCCATTTCTTTAATATTTTTAGTTTTATTTTCATTTTTAGGTTTTGTTGTAAGATTTCGTGAAACCAGAGTTGTGAAAAGACAAATGTGCATGAAGAGTCTTTGGGCTTATCAAGATCACTTAATGGAAAACCTTCTGGATCGCACTCAGACTTTATCAGGTGTTACATTCTTCACCGTCACATGTGGAACCAATCAGGCTTTTCAGGACATCAGACCGTTCTAACACAGTCCACATTCATATTAAACTTCCACACTTGTTTAAAATTATTTNTGTGTGTGTGTGTGTGTGTGTGTGTGTGTGTGTGTGTGTGTGTGTGTGTGTGTGTGTGTGTGTGTGTGTGTGTGTGTGTGTGTGTGTGTGTGTATTATGAACATTTTTAATTATCATAAAATTAAAATTACATGTTTTAAATTTACAAATGTACATGTTTTTTTATGGCTTTGCGACACAGACAATCTAATCTCAAAAAATATATATGTATAAACGAGCCTAATAAATTCAATTAAATTCAAATCAATTCTAACTCATAAAATAACTCTAGGTCAGCATTTTTAAAAGCCTTTTACTATTTTGTATTAACAATTATTCTTGTTTTTAGTTGTTTGGATTTTATTGTAAACTAAAATCCAAATAAAATAAATTGTAGGTTTAAACGTATACAATGCTTGAACAAACAAACTCTAGATTTGGCAACGATATAGTATTGTACATTATTTATTCATTGACATGTTTCATAGACTATTTAAAATAAAATAATTCTGGGTCTGTTGAGAAATTTCTAACCCTATCTTTGTTTTTATTAGTGACGTTTGTGGAATTTATAGACTTGTAAAATAGACAGTAAATGGTGAATATAGCCACCACACTGGTACAGACCCTTACCTTTGACACTTGGAGGGGCATTTGGTGCTCAGCACCTCCCTGTAACCGGAACCCCCATGGCGCTCCTCCTGAGAGGGTCACCACCACCACCTCCTCTGACATGTTTCCTCAGATGCTCCTTTGTCTTTGTTACTCTGTGCTTGGCTTCTTTCTGGTCTTCTTTAGTGGTCTTGGTCCATCTCGGAAGCTTCAATCCCCCCCTTTGGCCTGCAAGGTCTAAAGAGCTTCTGCCAAGAGTGTGAGGTGGGCATAGATCAACCCCGTGGGCCATGAGCTTGTGAAGTGTGGGAGGGGCCAAAATGGGGGGAGGAAGTGTGAAGGGCTCTTTCTCTCTTCTGATTGGAACACATTGTTTGGTAGGCGTTTGGCCTGGATCCAGGACCTCCCTCCTTCATCCCTCCATCCACACTTGTCCTGTCAATCCACAGTCACATCCAG
Organism: Paedocypris carbunculus; assembly: GCA_028128575.1. NCBI lineage: Eukaryota > Metazoa > Chordata > Actinopteri > Cypriniformes > Paedocypris > Paedocypris carbunculus. The sequence goes on along the minus strand of SOMO01000003.1, from coordinate 335,888 downwards.
AGGATGCTGATAGACCCTCTAAAAATACCCCAACAGTGCCAGCTGAGCGTAATCTGTAAATGCTCTGAAATGTTGAGAGCTATTAGACAAATTTGGCAGAGATTGAGATGCCACAAGATGTCACATTTTACAAAGCCATAACGATCATTACATAAAAAAAATTCACTTTGTGGCAAACTTATTCTGATGATAATTTAATTTTAAAAGTTTGAAATTAGTCTGAATATAATTCAATTTGTATTCAATCAGAAATAAATTGGAACATTTAGATAGTTCGAACAAAATCCGACAACAAACAATAGGTGCATTAGCATTTTTTTAAAGTATATGAAAGTATGTTCAAAGTGTAAAAAAAAAAGAATAATTTAAAATAATACACGCAGAAAATGTTCTTGAAATTGTGCTTTTGTGTATTTTCTGAAAAGCGCTTCTTGAGTGTGAAAAAAGAAATGATGTACAATTAAGATAAACATTAGTCTTTGACCTTTTTAAAACGAATGAACCCAGATTAATGAGCGCAGTTTCTTTTCAAGTTATTAAAATAACAGATGCCAGGTGTGTAGTCTGTAGATACAGTTACAATTAACGTCCAGCTGTTTCAACTAAAATGGAACAGAACAAAAAGTAGAGCCAAACAAAAAAAAAAAAAAAACGTGTTTTTGTGTGTCTAAAATTTAATTGATAGACAATGGCAAAACATTTGAGTTGGAATTTTCATCAAAATAAACGATTTTAATGCCGATAATAAATGCCAAAATGTGTCGAAAAATATTGTATACGTTACGTACCGGTACTGTATAAATAAATGCCATAAACGTAGAATCAGCCACTAGAGGGCGACAATTCCCAAATCATCTTATCGTGTGACCTATGACGCTTTATTTTGAATAAAGGGTTTATGGCCGACAAAATGCAACATACTATGAATAATAAACTATCTAATTAAATGCTTTTTCCTCATTTAATTCGAGGCTTCTAAATTGTATATGCGATTTTATAACAGAATAAACGTATATCGAACTATATTTATATTATTTGACGTCATACGATAATAGAGTATTATTTATTGCAAATGTGAGTATATTGAGTTGATTGTTATGAACAACATTAAATTAGGTTGGAATGAGTGAAGACCCGTTAAAGGGATATAAAAGGATGTCCGGTGATTGTCAAAAACGTCGCGATTTACTCACACGCCTCCTCGGACTCGTTCTACAAAAACAATGATTTAACACAGTTTACTCTATATTTGGAGTTTGTGCAGCGTCTGTAGAGGCGATCGAGGAAAAGGGGAGGAGGAAGAGGAGGAGGACCGAACGAGTAGGCACACCGCCGGTGAACTAATGTGAAGTGTTTCAGAACAACTGACCAGCGGAGCAAAATGACCAAAACTTCTCCAACTCTTTACATCTTGTGGATATGTTGCTGGAAACTTCTTTTAACCGAGGCTGGATTAGGTATGTGCTGTCTGTCTTTCAACTTCTCTGTGAGGATGTGAACCTTTCTGTGAACCTGTGTTTGGCACATCTGTTTCCTATAAATGTGTTTTGGTGTAGTGGATACATGCTTTTCTTTCTATCTAATGGGCTGAAGTAGCCATACATGAGGACTTTGACATAAAAACATATATGGTTACATGTATGGTAAGTACACACAAACATGTATGCAGACACACACACACACACACACACACACACGTCTGTCCATTTACTACACGGTATTTTAATACATTTATAATGTATATAATACACAGTCGACTCCTGTTAATTAGAACACGTCACATACATTTTGTATATACACAACGTATATTATACAGAATATACTGCATATGCTTAAACATACATGTGTGAATGTATAGAAGAACAGCATATGTGTATACACACACATATAATCATATATACTGTGCATACAGGTACAGCATATAGAGCAGGGGTCACCAACCATGTGAGTCTGTTTTAAATATCTTGCTGTAGTGTCAAATCATCTCCAAATCTTTCAATTAGTAATAATGATTTATAATATCATTCATTTTTAGTAATACAATATCAATGAAATAAAAAAAAATTTAAAGAATTAACAAAAAAATTTAAAAAAGAATTAACAACGCATTTTATCTTCAGTCATTAGTCATCTTTAGTCATTACCAATAGCAGAATTTAAGGTCAAGTGAGTGAAGTTGAGAACTAGCCATGAGTTTCAAAAGGTCGTTGATCCCGGACACACTGATCACTTCACCGCGAGATTAATTATTACTCTAATCAAATGTGAGTAATTGTAATCCATCACTTCCATGTGAAAACTGTAAAGAACCGTATCTCGTAGGTGGGAACATCTGCACGTCCCGCGGAGCCAGCACATGTCAGCAGTGCCTGGCGGTGCATCCGTCCTGCGCCTGGTGCTTTCAAGAGGTGTGGTGCGCTCAACACATCATCACATATGCCACTTTTAATGACTATAAGTGTTTTATTTCATTTCATGCTTTTATTTAACAAAGTGAGTTTAAAAAAAATCGTCCTTGCCCAGAGGCAGCGTATAAGCGTGAAATACATAACAGTGAAAAAATAAAACCAACAGAAAACATGGAAAGAATGACAGAAATAGCATGTACACAAGTCATATCGGATAAGCGAATACAGACAATATGTATGTGAGTTCTAACTACTATAAATGAGTTGGTAATGTGAAATGATTGCGAGTAACTGTTTGTGTTAGCTTTTGAAAGCGGAGACCAGAGATAAAGAATTCAGCTTGATAATCGTTTGTAAAACATTCTGAATATTTGGTGCAAAAACTCTTCAAGATTCTGTCTAACCAAATTAATGTCAAGCAAGGTTGCATAAATTGCCCGCATGGCTCTTTAAAAGTGCAGTTGTGGTTAGAGAGTCACATCAGGTGGTCACAGGTTTGAATCCCAGAGTGGTAAGTTCAACATCTCGCAATGCTGCACCAGATGCTATACTTTAAAACTAAAGGGACACCATAAGGGCATGTTTGAGGGTCAAGAGGCGATATTAGGGATATGACCACCAGATATTTAATTATGGTTAGAGTAGGTGGTTGGGGAACAGGGGTATAAAGATCTGAAAAACATACTTGAGTAAAAGTACGGTTACCTTACTGTAAAAATTACTCCATTACAAGTTACAAGTCGCCAACTCCAAGAAGACTAGAGTGAAAAGTATTCAACTTTAAAAAAAACTTATGTATTATTCTTGTACTTAATTAGGCTAAAAAAAACATCAAGCAATTATTTTTTAGGTTTTATTTCCGAATATACAAATGAAACTTCAAACATCTCAATGTTTCAAAATGGCAGAACTAAATAGATAAAAAAAGAACTAAAAGTCAGTCTCAGTCAAACTCAAATGTAACTCAAATCGCGGTAGAAAAAGATGCCGACTTGTTGCGCACAATCACAATGTAACAAGTAATGATACGTGTCCATTCAAATGTAGTGGAGTAAAGAGTATAGATAATCACAAATGTAGGCAAGCAGAGAGTAAAAGTTTCTTGTATTTTTGATACTCAGTATCTACAAGTACAAAGTAGCCAAAATACTTAAGTAAAGTAAAACCGTCCATTTACTCAAGTACTTTACACCACTAGTGGAAAGGGTGGATACAGTATTTCGATTGGTTGGGGTAAGGGTGAGAGTATAATTCTGTGACAAGTCAATGGTGGTGTGCAAGTGAATGGTGGGACCCCACTATGATATTAAAGCAGGTGAGTGTGTGTACGCTTCACTGGTTCGCTGATTTTAAAGCATGGCACAAATTCCAAGTATTCTTCCAACCACCCATGGGTTCTTACCTTCACCTTCCTTATTTCCTTTAAATAAAACAACATCTTCCTCGTTCTGCTTAATTGTAGTTAGTAACTGCATTTTTCAGGATTTTGGACATGACGTGCCCGGCTCCTCTCGATGTGACCTCAAGAAGAGGCTGGTTGAAGCTGGATGCAAGAGAGGAGCTCTGGAGTATCCCGTCAGCAAAATGCACGTGATCGAGAACAAAGATCTGAGTGACAAAGCCTCGGGTTCCACCATCGACGTCACCCAGATCCAGCCGCAGAGTCTCCACATCACCCTGAGACCTGGTGAGTAATCAGCCCAAGCTTAACCCCCGCAGAGCTTTAATGGACCACGCTGAATCCTTACAGACGACTCTCAGGTCTTCAAACTGAAAGTCCGGCAGGTTGAAGACTACCCTGTGGATCTGTATTATCTGATGGACTTGTCCTACTCCATGAATGACGACTTGTCTCAGCTACGAAGGCTGGGCCGTGGCCTGGCAGAGGAGATGAGTAAGACCACCAGTAATCTGCGCATGGGCTTCGGAGCTTTCGTGGATAAACCTGTGTCCCCGTACATGTACATCTCTCCTCCAGAGGCCGTGCTAAACCCCTGTTACTCGTGAGTGATGACACATTCACACACTGAGCAGACGCTGTTTGGATGATGGGTGTTTTTGCAGGCTTATGTGTGTGGAGCTGATATTACATCCTTAGACACACTGCCATTATGGTTAAAATGTCTCGAAACCTGGTTACGTAGAATAAGCGTCACACTGTAAGCTGTTATTTTTTAACTGGTGACTCGTTAGATGGTGGTAATGTGTTGATTTACGTTACAAGTTACGAGTCGCCAATTCCAAGAAGACTAGTGTAAAGTATCCAATTTTTAAAAAACTCAAGTATTTTACTTGTACTTTGTATTTTTTGTATTTGTATTTTTAGGCTTAAAAGACATAAAGAAATGTGAAAATCTCTTTATTTTTGAGGTTTCATTTCCTAATATAGAAATTAAATTTCACACCTCAATTTTTAAAGCTGGTAGAACTAAATAGATAAAAAAAGAACTAAAAGTCAGTCTCAGTCAAACTCAAATGTAAAAAAAGGGCACAAAGAAAAAAAGTACTGACGTGATTCACCTCTCAGTCTCAGAAAGCGGCAATATATTTATTCAGCTTCAACCAAAGCTGGTTCTCAAAGTTATTTTTAACCAAAGCTGCAAAACGTTCACGTGATTTAGCTCATAAATATCATCCAGTACTTTCAGCATCCTGCAGATGGCGATATCACCTCATCGCCAAATAAGCGTCACACTGTAAGCTGTTATTTTTTAACTGGTGACTCGTTAGATGGTGTTAATGTGTTGATTTAGACACTCGTCCGGGACTTTTCAATGCTTGATGTCTTTGCTTTTTCCGCCCTTAAACATATCATTCCAATTTCTTCTTTATGATAGAATCCCATACAAATGCCAGCCTCAGTTTGGCTACCGACACGTTCTGTCTCTAACAGATGAAGTGGGTCGTTTCACGGAGGAAGTGAAAAAGCAGAAGGTTTCTCGTAACAGAGACGCTCCGGAGGGGGGCTTTGATGCCATCATTCAGGCTGCCGTCTGCAAGGTTGGAACCTCTAAGCAAGCTGAAGGAAAAACCGACAGCTCTTGATTTACTGGCTACGTAAATCAAAAATATACGTATACATTTTTTTCCCATACGTTTTCAAGGACAAAATTGGTTGGAGGCCAGGAGCTTCACATTTACTGGTCTTCACCACCGATGCAAAAACACATGTGGCACTTGATGGGCGTCTGGCTGGCATTGTGAGACCCAATGACGGGCAATGCCATGTGGGCACAGACAACATCTACAATATGTCTACAACCATGGTACTGTTCTGTTTATATATTGCATTATAAAGTGCAATGTACAATGTAAAATATGATTATACGTAATAATGCATTAAATTGAAGGTAAAATATAGTTTATATCATGTGTTTGTCATTTTTCAATCAGGACTACCCATCCCTGGCTTTAATCACAGAGAAAATGTCAGAGAACAACATCAATCTAATATTTGCGGTGACCAGCCATGTGGAGTCTCTTTACAAGGTAGAACATTTGCTCATTTTCACTCCAGAAAAATGGATTAAAATGTCTTATCTTATTTTCTCCATAATTATTTTCATTTTATGTAGAACTACAGTGAATTGATCCCGGGAACTGCAGTCGGGACACTATCCGAAGACTCGCATAATGTCATCCAGCTAATCCAGGACGCCTACGCTGTGATTTCCTTTTTTGCGTTTGCTTTTTGTTTCCATCATTTTGGAATGAATAGAATAAACACCTTTATCCAATGCTAAGAACGTAGGACTTAACGTAAAACATTCCTTCGTTCCATCTGTATTAGATTTAAACTACCAAAGACCCGTCTGCGCTCACTGATCTGTTGTGTTTTTTTGACAGAAACTACGTTCTAAAGTTGAGCTGGAGCTCCTGAACGTTCCAGAAGAGCTCAGTCTGACATTCAATGCAACGTGTCTGAATAGAGAAGTCATTCCTGGTTTGAGATCATGTTCCGGTCTTAAAAGAGGAGATACAGTCAGTGTCATTCTCCGTCTCTCTTTCTGTCAGTCTTAAATTTTTATATGGACCGTCCTTTCCTGCACTCCATATAAGGAAGAGCAGCAGTGAACAGGAAGTAGAATTTTCATCTGCCTGCACTGATAAATGAGTCTCTCAGAATGTTGTGGTTTCACACTTGTTCTGTTAAACTGTAAAGACGAGAAAAATGTGCTGTAAGTGCCTACACTGGGTGTAACTCTGCCGTTACTCACGTTCCTGTCTGTCTTGGACTAAAACTCGTGTGTTTCCAGTTCTGTGCTGGTCTGACTCACACTACCCAACGTTGGATTTAGACTATCAGTCTAGCGTAGTCACACGCTATAACACTCATAGCAAGAAGAGAAAGACATCTATTTAACTTCTTTTTCTGGACCGCTCTTCCATTGCTGAGTCCAAGAGCCAATCATAGAAATCACACACACACTTATTGGTCGCCAGCCAATCACAGAGCAGGACACCCACATTCACACTCTCACGCAAACATATGCGTAATTTTCTAGTCTACAAATTTCCTGAACACATGTTTATGGACCGTGGGAAGAAACCGGAGAACCAGTAGAAACCCACGCAAGCATAAAAAAAAAAACGTGCACACTTCATACAGAAAGTGAGCCCTGTCTCAAACTGGCCCTGCTGGAAACGGGAAGCCACCGTGCCACCATTAACTTACATAATGTGCTTATTAATAAAGTCATAGTATGGTTGGGAATAGTATTGAATAAGGTAGTGATATTGAATAAGATAAGTTTTATTTGTCCTATAAATTAAATGTTTACAGCAGCAAACACTTAAACACGCATAAAATATAAAATAAGAAAAAGAATTAATAACAATGACAAAAAGGGTGGAAAATAAACAGTTACCTACTTTTACAGGGAGGGATATTGCACATATCACATGTAATTTTGTAAAATGTGCAGAGGAGTACAGTATATACCATACTTGAGTAAAAGTATGAATACCTTTTTACTAGTCTTACAATTAGGAAGACCTAAAAAAAATATTAAAAAAAAAAGTATCCAATTTTAAATGGTATTTCACTCGTACTGAATTCAGAACGAAATGAACCACAGTAGAAAAAGATCACAATGTACAGTAACAAGTAACGGTGAGTGTCCATTCAAGTGTAGCAGAGATGTAATACTAATATACTAATATATACTAATATATAATATATATAATATATACCGATACTAATATAAAGTAACAAAGTTCCATTTCTCAAGGACTTTACACCAACCAGAGAAGCACACAAAAAACACAAAAGGTAGTTTGCAGTTTTTCCTCAGAGAAAAAAAAAACAAAATTCTGTTTATTACATCAGAAATGTATGCTTAACACTTTTTAGGGACACACATATATATAGTGGCATTCTATGTCTGGAAGGGGGATGTTGAGTCTGAGTATGTAACCCCTTCAAACATTTGTTCAGGTTTCCTTCAGCGTGGAGGCGCGGGCCAGGGGCTGCCCGAAAGAGAAGCGCAAGACTTTTACCATCAAGCCGGTGGGCTTCAAAGACACTTTGAAGATCACTGTTACCTTCGAGTGCGAGTGCAAATGCCAAGCCAAGGCAGAGCCCGACAGTCCCACGTGCCATCACGGCAACGGCACGCACCAATGCGGCATCTGCCTGTGCAACCCGGGGCGTTTGGGCCCCAGATGTGAATGTGCGGAGGGCGACTACAGCCCCACCGGGCAAGACGCCTGCACCGGACCCGACAAAGTGGTCTGCAGCGGACGAGGCGACTGTGTGTGCGGGCAGTGTGTGTGCCACAATAATGACTTCGGGAAGGTGTGGGGGAAACGCTGCGAATGCGATGACTTCAGCTGCCTGCGCTATAAAGGAGAGCTCTGCTCAGGTATGAATCATCCCAACCTTCTCGCTTACTCCAAGAAGTTGGACGTGGGATTCGGCGTTCTGTGCCTCACCTCATCTCTAAAGAATTACCTAGAAAAACACCAAACGTCTCCTGCCTTGGTAGAAGAACAAGCTCGTATAAATAAACAGGCTCTGTGGGATTTGGCGAGCTGAAGCAAGTGTTGACTTATTCCGGACGTGTGTTTGGGCTTCGAACATGGTGCTGATATTTTATTGGGGTGCTCCTGGGTTCAACTGGGCAAATGGTGTAAAAAAAACGACCTGGTGGTTTACTAGATGGGTTTTCGTTTTTAAGAGAACAAGTGGCTTTAATTTTTTGATCATTATTCAAGTCAGGTTGACTCGGTTTCTTTGGGCCTCCAGAATATTCTCTTAAATCTGTAAGCAGTTTTTAAAGCCCCGACTGTGTATTCCCAGTGCTCAATTGTTATCCAGAAAATGCCTTTCTGCCTTGTCAGAATCTGATGATGTCACGAAACTAAGAATAGCCTGTCGAGGGAGTAAAGTGGTGTTTGGGCTAGCGGATTTGGTGTTGTTTTTCAGTGGTAGGGATTATTTCTTCGCTGTGGCGTTTTTGCATCATTCAGCAGTCAGTATTTGTTGCTTTTTGGAGTTTTGTTGTTCTGTAAAACTCACAATTCTTAAAAATACCTCAAAATTACTCATAACCAAGTACGGAATAAAATCTTCAAATCACGTGTGAAAGCCTTACACTGCTACAGATTAAAAAGTAATTACATACAGCATTTTGTCTACAATTGGGCAGTTATAGTAGTTTACATAGCGAGTAAAGACGCCATGTTATTTGGAGTTTTTTCCTGATGCATGTCTGGAATGTACAACCCCTCATACAAAATAGAGTAATGGGCAGCAGTTCAAGCATATTTCATTGAAAGCTAATTTAAAGGAACATTATGAGACTGAACATTACACATCCCAGAAGGCTCAAGGGTCAAATGGTGTTTTTACAGCAGCAAGGGTCAGGTTTGGAATGCTCAGATTCCCAAAAACTTCCACTGCTTAAGCCTTGTATGGTCATGTGTTTGTGAATTGTATTCCAGTCGGTTGCTCACTCGTTCCTATCTTTGTGTTTTTTTTTTTTCCCTGTCGTGGCTCATTCCAGGTCATGGCACGTGTTCCTGTGGCTTCTGCCAGTGTGATCCAGACTGGTCGGGCGAGAACTGTAACTGCTCCACTAGGACGGACACCTGTATGTCCAGCATGGGTCTGCTGTGCAGTGGGCGTGGCCAGTGCACCTGTGGAAGCTGTGAGTGCACACAACCAGGTGCTTACGGATCCACCTGCGACAAGTGCCCCACCTGCCCTGATGCTTGCACCCTTAAGAAGTAGGAGTTTTTTCTTTTTTTCCCAACACATACGCATAATACTAGGCACACAATATGTCATAAATAATCATGGAATTAATCTAAATTATTCTGGATAAATCGTAGTAAATAGATATTGCCGGCATTAGCTAAGAGACAATTTGCTTTTAAATGGCACTCAAGACTGAAAAACTCGACTTAAGGTGCAAATAACTTTGGGTCTTTGGGTTTGAATTGAAAGGCTTCTAAAAATATTAGCTTGAGTGGAAGTTTTGAACATTTTTATTGTGGTCTGTCACCGCCACACAAGAAAAAGTAATGCAGGTTTTTTCTTAGAATTGAGTTATTAAGACAGATTTGAAAGTTATAAAGTAAAAAGTCTTGACATTATATCTCAGTAGCAAGTTATAAAGTCAGAATTATGATACATATAATCTTATATACAATATATTTTTCACATTTTATTTTTTTAGTTTTTATTTTTTTTAGTTATTATTTATTTTTTTAATTTACATTTATATCAGGAGACTATGTCAGGGGTTGTGGTCCTGTGACGAAATGGTGTAACACAAATTTATAATTTTTATGAACGTACACCACTGTGCCCTCGCCATAGTAGGGCTACATGTGATTACAATATGTGTTCCGTCTTCTAGAGACTGTGTGGAGTGTAAACATTTCAAAAGGGGGAAACTGTTTGACGATGACACTTGCACTCGAATATGCCGAGATGACATCAGACTGGTGGATGACCTAGGTACCAGTATTATTCTAGAATTTAAATAAAACATACTGAAAATGTATTAGAATGAATTAATTTAGCAATTCTGAAAACAAATCTGGATTTTGTATTACTGTAGTATTCCATGACAAGAATGCCGTAAATTGCACGTACAAGGACGAGGACGACTGCGTGCAAAGATTCCAGTATTATGAAGAGAACAGTGGCACGTCTATCCTGTCTCTGGTCAGGGAACCAGGTAACACTTCACTTTACCAGCAGTGACTTTTGAAATATTCAGTGCAATTTCTAAAAACATTCGTATATATTTCATAGATACTTTCATGAGTTTACAAAAAATACCAATACTGTACTTCAAATACATGGCACATTATTTTAGCTCAGAAAGTGCAGTCCCTGCTAGCTTAGGAAGTAGATGAGTAAGAATCCTTTTTAATAGCACAAGAAATAGTGACCCTGCGGTCGTCTTCCTTGCACACAAAGTAGCATTCTTGCTAGCTCGGGAAGTAGCATTCCTACGATCCAATTTTACTTACATCCCTATTGTCAGTAGAATTTCTGACTGCTCAGAAGTAGCAAGAATTAACGTTCCTGCTAGAGCAGGAAATAGCAATCCTGTAGCTGTCTTGCTAGCACAGAAGCTAGCATTTCTGCTAGGAAGGTAGCATTAGTAGCACAAGAAAGAGTGTTCTTGATAGCGCAGGAAGTAGCATTTAATCTTGCTCAGGATGTAGCAAAACCATGCAAGGACTCAAACAATCTGTAAAAGATGTGGAAAATGTTTCATGTAGATACATATTTTCAAAACACTCCATGAATGTTGCAATACTTGAATGGCTAAAATGTTCAGCGAATACATTTTTCTGCACTTACAAAAAAACTAAATCATAAAAACAATTCAATTTTTCTTAGTGCACATATAAATTAGAATTTACGGCAAGTTTTCCTGAGCATTTTCGAGGCTTGAATGTGAATGATAAAATATGGAAAATGTCGTTGATACATATTTGTAAAACACTATCAATATTGCAATACTTGATTGCCTAAAATGTTCAGCAGAGACAATTTTTGGAATTGCGGAAAATTTTTGGAAACCCTGGAAATTTAGCCTAGTTATTGTCGACGTTAGAACTTATAGAATTAACATTGAGATTTCTGGAGCGTTTTCGAGGGTTTGAACGTGTTTGTGGAGTGGCTGTAAATCCAGGAGCCTGCAGTGAGAGTCTGCCGCTCTGCTTTAATGGACCCACATCTGGAACCAGGGCTCTATTAGCTACCTTAAAAGTAGGACGCACATCCCCAGAGCTCCAAAGCTCCCCACCTTGTAAAAACCACAGTAATAAACAAAACCTACAACTTTTGAAGAACCGCTGACAATGTAATTCCTGCTGGGACAGGAAAAGATCAGACAGGAAGCGAGGAGACAGACAGGAGATGGTATAGTCGAGAGTCTGTCCAGAGTTGTGAATATAGAAGGGAAAGTGAATAAATTAAACCCCATTTAACATTTTTATTTAAGAATTCTTGCTAATCAAGCCTTTTTCCTGTTCACTAGATTGCCCTAAAGGCCCCGATATACTGGTGTTGCTCTTATCAGTCGCCGGTGCCATCTTGTTCTTGGGACTGGCTGCTCTGCTTATCTGGAAGCTTCTTATCACCATTCACGATCGGCGTGAGTTTGCCAAGTTTGAGGAGGAGCGAGCACGTGCCAAGTGGGAAACGGTGAGAGGATCAACATTCCGGCATGAATATTTCCATCTCGTAATACGTTTTAGACATCTCACTCATCACATTCCATCAGATGCATGTTTAGCAGAGTTGTATTCCAGCTTAAAAAGTATGGTTCCTAAAAGCCATACTTGAGTAAAAGTACAGATACCTTACTGTGGAAAACACAACAATTACAAGAAGACTTGAGTCGCAAAAGTATCCCATTTTATAAGCACTTCAGTATTTTTCTTTAAACTCTCAAACTCTTTGTGAGGTTTGAGTCCCTAATATAGAAATGAAACTTAACAGCTCAATGTTTCAAAATGGAAGAACAAAAGAGATATAAAAAAGAAGTGTCTCAGTCAAACTCAAATGGGCAAATGTAACTAATTAAACATCTGTTATTTATCAAGCCGCTAAATTAGATTTAGCTCATAAATAGCATCCAGGACCTTCAGCATCCTGCAGATGGCGATATCGCCTCTTCCGCCCAAGAAATTAACCGCGATAGAAAAAGATAATGATTTCACAATCACAATTCAAACATAGTGGAGTAAAGAGTACATACCTCTAAAAAAGTAGTCAAGTAGAGAGTAAAATTTGCTTACATTTTTGATACTCAGTACAAGTACAAAGTAGCCAAAATACTTAAGTAGAGTAAAACTCTTTACCCAGCACTTTACCCCAATGATTTAGGGTCAAAACACTATTGTTCTTTTTATTTCTTCTTTGGTTTGACGCTAAAATGATCTGTATGGGTGACTGTGCAGTTTGTCTGATAGATGTGGGCATGGTGATTTCATTCTGGCAGTGGCATGCTGCTTTTCCCAACAGAACAAAGGAAACGCCTCCGTGCCCATGGGCAAGGTTTCCTACAAATTAGCCAGTGCTAATTAGCTTTTCCCTGTGAGGTCTTCAGCCACATGTGAATGCTCTGATTCCTCTAAACCTTTTAACTCCAAAATATGTGAAATTTGACTCTGGTCTGGGGAAGGGTAAATTCTTAGAGCGTCCAGTGTAAGGCAAGATGCCAGATTCTGGACAAAAATGTGAACATTTTGTTTTGGATTTGTAGGGTCACAACCCTCTTTACAAAGGCGCCACATCAACGTTCACAAACATCACCTATCGAGGGAAGGAGTGAGTCGAGTGAGGAAGACGTGGAGGAAGTGAAGTATCCCTCACATCTTTAAACTCCTTTAGATGCATCGTGGCTCACGTGGACGGGATTGTACATAGATTGATTAGGAATACGTTGTATATATGTACAGTCAAAAAAAAAATCAGATTTACTGTCATCTTTGTAATCTTTGTGTTTGTCACTGGATATTTATACTTGCCAGCACAGACTGGGCAGACACACTCGTACTCATTTGTTCGGTGTCATGGCAGATGAAGGATAAACACAACTTTCCAACTACTGATGGCTTTTGGTAGCTTTAACCCTTCGATGTTCAACTGTTCTGTGAGGCTTTAGGTTTTTACATGTTTAAAAGATGTGCAATTACAATATCTGGGATTTATATACCGGTAGTTCACTCAAATTCTTTTGTGAAATCTTTCAATAAAGAGCACTGCTTTCTCGTGTCTCGGTCAGGGGAGCAGGTAATTGTTTAAGATGTAATGTAATGTAAGTCACTGAAAGTGTCTGTTAAATGCATAAATGTGAATGCAAAATGTCAGGATGACCAAATAAAGTAAAATAAATAACATAAAAGGAGAATGCACTGCTGGATTTTGTCAATTTGCACTGCCGAACATTTCTTAAACATGTTTATTGGTTGCTTAGGAACAACACAATTCTAAAGCAAAATTGATTCCATACAAATATATGCTCTAAATAAAACTTTTTTTCCTTTAATTTTTTGTTTTGTTTTTTGCTCGTTCTAGGCTAATTACTCTTTTTGTCTTGAATAACACCTTATCTGAAGAAAATCCAGTTATTTTTTTTAGGATTTCTAATATTTGTATTATTCTTCAAACTTATTGTGTGTAACTGGCAGAATATTTTGAATGGTCAACAGCTCCACCTGCTGGAATATAAGTTCAACTACAGAGCAAACATTGACCACAATTCATGAAGAAATTTAACAGAAGGCTGCGGACCGGTGACAAATCATCAGCAGTGGCCAACCAACCAACCAACCGGAAATAGACGACTGGTTTTTGTTGCTATAGTTACATAATGCACAGAATACAGGGGTTGATGTTCCGATCCTCAAAGGCATGACACTTATTATTTTCACCTTGAAAATAGAAAAGCTAAGAAAACCAACAAACAAAGAGAGAATCTAGAACAACAACTGAGAGAAACCATGGCCGATTTACCTAGAATGACGCTTCTTGTTCCAGTTATCTTTAATTCAGTCGATACTAGCGGTCGCGTAGCTGAGTCACGTGATGTTAGCCATGACGTAAACACGAGCGAGCTACACGGGGCGACTGGCAAACACTTGTCCGATGTCTCTTTGGTTTTTAGCGTCCTTCTCATCGGGATAGTGTCGGTCGGATATCAGTATTATCGTTGTTAGATACGGAATTGTTTCGCGCCCGCCTCACACCTCGAGTGCGTGAGATAGAGAGATGCCGAACATCTGACGTGTGTCGGGAACGCGGTCAGTTCAGTTCTGCCACCACCGTTAAAAGTCCTGGAAATGTGCAGGTACGTAAGTAAACGAAATCTCGATTAATCTCTAATGATCTTTAATGTTTTATTATGCTCTTGTCAACTCACACCAAGTTGCCGTTTGCTGGTAATTTGATAAGATCTTTACCAACCCGTTATCACCGCTTGCATGATAAAATATTGATAAACCCACACAATCTAAATGACGTTTTTAAACGGAACACATTCATCGTGTTGCCTTAATTCTGCAACTATGTATATTAAAGTATGTACATTAAAAGCGCAAAAACACCAGGGGTTTGGCTAACGCGGTTAGCTCGTGCTTAGCTAATGTGCTCTTTTAAAATAGAAATGTTTTAATTGTGCTGAAAACTAAGCATTAACACTTTCTGGTTCTTAAAAGATAAAGGTGTATTAATTATTTAATTAATGTTTATTATTCGCCATCTAAAATGCTGTTTATCTGCGCAATACAGTATAACAGTAAACTGTTCTAAATGTGTGTGTGTGTGTGTGTGTGTGTCACTCTATTACACACACACACACACACACACACACACACACACACACACACACACACCCACACGGATAGATAGATAGACAGATAGACAGATAGATATATTTGGGTAGGTAGATCGATAGACAGACAGACCGACTGTAGGCTTTTATAATTACATACAGTAATTTAGCAGTTATTTCCTTTAATGCTCTTGCAATGTTTCATTCTTGGAATGTTTTAATTAGACGAACAGTCATGAAACAGAGAAAAGGTGGGCGTGTCTTAGTTGTCCTCATTCTTCAAAATACTTCACTTCATTTAAAGATGAAACGAAAAATGCGGACGCAAAGAAACTGTAACTTCAAGCGCAGCAGACAGAACCCTGTAGTTATGAGATCAGTCCTTCAATTATATAAAAAAAACGCCATGACATGTTCTGGGCCATTTGCCATGACCTATAACCAGAGGGTGACTGTGACCTGCTCCGTGTAAGCTGAATACACGCAGCTTTTACAACGAGGCCACATGGGGCTTTAGATTTTATAAAATGTTTTGTTACTTTTGCACATTGGACTGTTAATTTATTGCCGTGTCAGACACCACATAGCCATTTGATTAATACGACATTCTTAAAATAATACGATCATTATTGCATCTACTTCATCACCTAAGAGTGGGTTATACTTCATTTTGTATACTTTTAATGCTCAATTTAGTCTACACAGCTGTTATCAAAATTGTTTATTTTGAACATTTAAAACAAACAAACAAACAAACAAACAAACAAACAAACAACACAATCATAAAATAAAAAAACAACACTAAACAATAAGAACCACAAAATGGACTTGAAAAATAGAATAAATAATAAAAGACTATCACTTGTACTGACCCAGAACAAAATTTTATGAAAAGGAGTAGGAAGAAGTATAACCTTAAAGACGATTGTAAGTCTAACACGACTTCTCCAAAGTTTGTACATTATAAATAATAAATCAGTACAATGCAGTACTAGTCTGATTCAACTAGAGTGGCATTTTGGCACAAAATGTGGTCTGTTTTCTGGTTGAAGACTTAGTTTAATCTTGACAGAATGTTTCACATTATTAAATGATTTTAAATCAACTTTGCTTTGGCAGTTTTTTTTCATGTTGACATTTATTTTGCTCTGTTTAGTCTCTTGTGGATTGACATTAAATTTGGCTGTTTTATTTTTGTGGCGTGTCATAGATTGAACTGCCATGGATGCAAATATGGTACCAAAATTTGCCTCCAAGGATGAGGAAGTGGACTTCTGGAAGTCTCTTTCACTCAAATACAAAAAAAGGTAAGATGTGACAGACCCGCTCCTTGTGTTGTTCTCTGACACATGGTTTCATTCATGATTTATTCATGTTGTTTCCCTGGAACGATGCCAGGACGTGCTCGGACAAATTCAAAAGATTCCCTAGTCTTTACAAGCAATCTATTTTTGCTTTAGATGTTGTAATATTATAACTTGTGAGATTGAATATGACCTTTAAATATAGGGTGGTAGCGGTACGTTATATTTAAGTCTTATTCATTTCACGTCCGTGTAAAATACCTCATCAATTCTGCTTTCTCGTCGAGGTGGCGATTTAATCTAGCCAGATTACACAACCCAGATGAAGACTCAAACATGTGCTTGCAGCTCGGTAAAACTGCTTTACCTGGTTAAAAAAAGAGGCTTAGAGTGACAGAAGCAGCCAATCACATTAACACAATACACACGCATCACTCACCCTGCTTTGGGATTAACAAATTACTGTAATATCTTGTTACATAAGAGCAACACTCAGTTTTAGAACAGTCAACTCTCACTTGTGTAGTTTCAATAATAATAAATACATTTTATATTTATTATACTAGGCTTGCAGTGTGTTTCCCATTACATGGCTTGTAGATTCGTCACATCAACCTCTGTTGAAGCTTTAGATATCAAAGTTTATTTTTATATTATTATTTTTAGTCTGAACCAAACAGTAAGGTTGAGGACGCAGTTGAAGACGATGCACAAGATGAATATCAGTCTAATGAATATCAGTTTAAATATAGAAATGCCATTGAATGTTACAACAGAATAGTGTTTTACATTAGAATTTGATGAAGACACTGGGTAGTTATTTGTGATTACCATATTTACACAAATATAAGCAGTATAAGAAAGAATTTTCTACGCTAATGCGTGTGTATAATCGCGGATTTCAAATATGCACGTAAATGAAGCGCCCATTTTTTCACGTAATTTATTTTAAATTTATATAAATAAAATTTTAAATGTTATATAAATAAAATTTAAATTTATATTATTGTATTTTTTGGACTTACAATAAACAGAAACTACCAATAACATTTTGGTATTTTCTGGATACGCAATGAATTCTGGGAGGTGTAGTTCCGATGGCTAGAATGCATTATTTTTACAACATACGAGTGATATGAGTCACAAGTTAGGTTTGTACATAAAGAAAAAGTATTTTGAAGCTTTTACTTAATTTTGCCATAAAAGTAAAAAAGAAACTTATAGAGATATTCGCGTCAATAAGTTGTTCGTGATTATTCAGTCTCCTGACTTTTTTGTTCAGTTATAAAGAGGCACAAGAGGAGCTGCTGGAGTTCCAGGAAGGGAGTCGAGAGCTGGAGACGGAGCTGGAGACACAACTGGGCCAGGCAGAGCATCGCATCAGAGACCTACAGATGGACAACGAGAGACTGCATCATGATCTTGACACGCTCAGGGTGAGCTAGATGCTTTTTTTCATTCTTGAAGGAAAGCGCTGATGGTTTTTTGGGGTTTTTACAGGAGAAGCTGGAGCAGCAGTACACTCAGAGCTATAAACAGATCTCCATGCTGGAGGACGACCTCAGCCAGACCCGGTGCATCAAGGAGCAGCTGCATAAATACGTCCGTGAGCTAGAGCAGTCCAACGACGACCTGGAGCGAGCCAAGAGGTCAGATGCAAAGCAGTTAGAATGTGGTATCTGGAATTATGAAAATAATTTAATAAATGTATTGAGATGTTATTGTATATGTACTATGAAAATGTATAATAAAATAGAATATATTTGTAAAAACAATTTCTATTTTTGGGTCTCGGGCATAGCCTGATATCAGTTCAGTTCAGTTTTTTTAATCAATATTTTTTAAAGCATCAGATATTCAGAAGATGCTTTAGTCTATTCTACAAGAGTCAAATCAGATCTGAAATATCTGCATTTCATAAGGGGAAATGATTATCTGCAATTTAAAAGGGGAAATAAATAAACATACATTTTGATGCAAGGTGAACTTGATTCTTATTCACTAAACCAGACGCAACAGTAAAAGCATGACATCATCACGCTGCTAATTAAACGCGCCATGGCTTACGATAAGTTAAAGCTGTAAACTGTTTGGTGGATCACTGTGGTGTGATCTTATTCATTTTAAATAATTAATGGAAAACTAGTTGGTTATGGATAGAGTAAAGGGGTAAAAAGAGTATTTTGATGGTTGGGTTTGGAGTGAGGAAACCTGGTGTTTTGGATGTGAGTCAACCACCACACTAAAATATAAATGTGTGTGTGTGTGTGTGTGTGTGTTTGTGTAGGATTAGGAATACATTTGAACTAAATATTAAACGGAAACCCCAAAAATGTGATTGGCACACTAATCGTTAATATAAAAGACAATAAAATCTAGTATATAACTAATATTAGGTGTGTTGTGTTTTTTCTAGAGCCACGATCACTTCTCTGGAGGACTTTGAGCAGAGACTGAACCAGGCGATCGAGAGAAATGCTTTTCTGGAGAGTGAACTGGACGAGAAAGAGTCTCTGCTGGTGTCGGTACAGAGACTCAAAGATGAAGCCCGAGGTGCGTCCAGTGCTCGGTGGATGACCCATTGTACCCGGTCTGTCAGTAAAAGGCCTTTTGCATTTTGATCTGTGTAGATTTGCGACAGGAGCTTGCAGTGCGTGAGAGGCAGCCAGATGTTACGAGAATGTCAGCACCCACCTCTCCCACTCAAGACAACGAGAAAAGCGAATCCGCCGTTCAGGCTTCGCTCTCCTTGCCAGCTACACCGCTCAGCAAGACCCTGGACAATTCTTTCACCAGTCCGACAGGTAGACGTCTTCTCTTTTCTTTCTGCTGTCTGGACTCATGCATCATTGACTTACTTTAATTTCATGTTTTTTTATAAACCTCCCTGATTTTTCCTTTTCTGTCAGTCCTGGCCAACAGCTCCACTAATGCGGCTCTAACTCCATCCGCCAGAATATCAGCCCTTAATATTGTTGGGGATCTTTTACGCAAAGTCGGGGTGAGTAACTGGACGGTCAAATTTGTCACACACACACATTAATTTGTGCCGGTTTGTGCGTCATTGTCACAGCTGCAGTTATTTTTCTTCTTTAGATGCTGCAAAATCTATTTAAGATGAGATGCTTTTGAACGTTTGATGAATTGGTTTATGGTTTATAATTATTTTTTTTATTGTATTTGTCACTTACAAAACATACATTGTGTGATATGCAGTGTAATGCTTTTTTTATCACCACAAAATTAAAGAGAACATGAGAACATGCAAAATGTAGGTTAATACAGTTGAGGACAAACTTATTAGTCACCCTGCAATATAGTAATTGTTTTATAAGTATTTCTTTAAAAAAAGAGCAAAAAAATTTAACAGATCTTTTTTTTAGACCTCTAAATAGGATGTTACAAAAAATAGAAAAAGTAGGAAACAAATTTTTATGGATCATTATTTCACTTTTTATCCAATGAGACTGAGCCAATTTTTTTTCTGTGTTACTGCAAAGAGCCACATCATTCACATGAGCACACAAACATCATCATCCTATTCCTTAATCTTGTATGCATGACTCATATCATGTGAAAGCTCCTGAAGAGCCGCAGGAAACTAGTTAAAGAGCCGCATGAGGCTCAAGAGCCACGGGTTGGCCACCCCTCCTATATAGAGACTGTAGTGTAGAATGTGGTCGTTCTCTTTTCCAATATGCTCTGTACCTTCTCCCAGGCTTTGGAGTCCAAACTTGCCACTTGCCGAAATTTTGCGAAGGACCAGGCGGCGAGGAAGAACTACGTCACCAACATCAACGGCAATGTGATCAACGGAGACCTTGCAGATTATTCTCACTCGCTTCACACTTCCTACTTTGACCGAGCGTAAGATGCCTTTTTTCCGTCTCACAATTTAAAAGCAAACATTTTAATACGTTGCTGGATCCAGTACAAGATTCTGCTTTTTATTGTGTTTTACTTGCGGAAAAGTGAGCGTTTTTTTTACTTTTTATATACATTTTGTAAGAGTTTTTGCATCTACTTTTAATTTTGAGGTAGACCTGAATGAAGGGATGAATGAACAGAGCGGAAAACAATGTCTGAAAGTGTAAATAAAATGAAAAATTGTATCTTTTATCATATAGATACATTTTCAGAATATCTATATCTATCTATCTATCTATCTATATCTATCTATCTGTCTATCTCTCTCTCTCTCTCTCTCTCTCCATGTATATCACTCTCCATCTGCATCACTTTCTATTGATCTGTCTGTACAGATCTATCTTTCTTTCTTGCTCTATTGAGCTCTAAATGAAAACTCTTTTTTTTTTTTTTTATCAATTGCAGGAAACCATTTCCATCCGACCTGTGTTTGTTTCTCTCCTCAGCAGAAGAGAGAGGGTCATTTTCCCTGCATTGCTTCTGGGTAAATGATGTACTAGTGTCAAACGGGGGTCCATGCATGCGGTTAACAACCTCCTGCTGAAGACGTAGAGTACTACAATCATTAGATAAGCTCGCCTCATCTCCACTAACATCTTGGTGGTGGCTAAACCAGTTTGAAAGCACATTCGTCTGCTTTGTAGATTCGCTGAAATGTCTTTTCACCACATTCTGTCTTGAGATCAGTTGTGATGGTGCCATCTTGACCTGATATCAACTGAAGACTCAGACAGATCTCGAGAGCTGGTAGCTTCCTGTCATGCAGATCTTCTTAAATTACATGACCTCAGACTTGATATGATAAATAATGATTATCACATTTTATTTATCATATATCAGATTTTCTGTGGCTTTAAGTTGAGCTTGTCGGTTTCCGCAATAAGGAATGTTTTACCACAGAAAAGCATGAAGATGTTGTGCCGTGGTAGTCACTTTAGACAGCGTCATTCATGTCATTGAAGCATAAATGGTTTTGTATTCAAGGATTATACGTAGATTTTAAAGCTGCATGTAACTTCTAGGCAATTTTTCTCCATGTAACATCATCATCTCAAGCATAAATGCCTGTTTTTCTTCAGTGCAGTGCTGAATCATTGTCCTTTGTAGCTTCAGTATCAGTGGATGATAAAGGACACGAGGGACAAACGTTTCTGCAGAGTAAGGCTGATCACGACTTCAGCTGAATCGATCTGGAGAACAGCCGAGCAAACACCAGCCATTTCTTCTGCAGTGATGCTGTGGCAATAGTCATCAAATAACCTGTGTGCAGCACTGATGGTCAGAAGTGTCCTTCCTAGTAGGTTTCGGGGTCAGAGTTGGGCTTAATTCGCTCATTTTATTTGAGGAAGACGTTCAAAGGGCTGCTTGGTGGCGTAGTAGCTAACACTGAGTTTTCAACAGAGGTGTAAAGAGTACTTGAAAACTATACTTGAGTAAAAGTACAGATAACTTACTGTAAAAATTACTCCATTACAAGTTACAATCACCCATTCCAAGATGACTTGAGTAAAAGTCGTGAAGTATCCAATTTTAAAAGAACTTAAGTGTTTTACTCGTACTGATGTCGGGCTCAAACGCCAAAAAATGTGAAACGCGACCAACTATTTATTAGGTTTTATTTCCTAATATAGATATGAAATTTTACACTTTAATGTTTTAAAATGGCAGAACAAAATAGGTGAGAAAAGAACAAAGTCAGTCTCAGTCAAACTCAGATGTGCAACAAAGTGCAACCACTAGTTCACCTGCACGTCATTTAGCTCATAAACATCATCCAGTACCTTCAGCACCCTGCAGATGGCGATATCACCTCGTCCACCAAAGAAATTAACTGCGGTAGAAAAAGGTCTTAATGTAATGAGTGACTTTCAAATGTAGTGGAGTAAAGAGATGCTCACTACAAGTACAGAGTAGCCAAAAATACTCGAGTACCGTAGCAAACTCCAGTTACACGAATACTTTACACCTCTGCTCCTCACAAAGTTTACATGTTCTCCTAAAGCTTGCGTGGGTTTCATCCAGGTCCCCGGTTTCCTTTCACAATCTAAAAACATCTGGAGATTTGGAGCTTGAAAAATTGAGAATGTGTGTGTCTGTGTCCTGCTCTGTGATTGGTTGACCACCAGTCCAGGTTCTGCACTTTTAGGCCCGAGCTTCTGGTATTGGCTCCAGCTCCCCATGACCCAGAAATGTAACGTTCTTCAGAAAACAAAAAAGCATTTAACATATTCGCCGGTCTAACATAATCAGATGGTGTGAACAAGTGACAATGCAACAGCCGCATGAATGACAAAAGCCTTGTTTGACTTTCTCCACAGCAGGACGGTGAACGGTTTGGACACCACGGCTGTGAAGACCCTGGCCGCTCCACCGTGCTCCAACTCTTCATCCAGCATGGTGCTCAGCGTGTGATCGCGTAGACTTCCTTTACACTCACTGAACGATGCACTGTACAGCAATATGTTATTCACTACTGAAGGTTGGTGTGGATTACATTGGGCTACCAGATTTAATATAGCAATTAATGCTGTGACAACCCAATGTTGCATAATCTACATCACTTAAGTACTTGTTAATAGTTTCTAAATATGTATATACTCTTATATGTACGGTTTATTTGGATATAATTTAATATATATTTAATGCAGTTACCCAGTGCTTTACTAATGTGATTTCATTTAATTATCCAAAAAATGTATATTTATTGCTTAAGTTGATTATTCAGTGGCAAAATTCAATTCTAATGTGACAAAGGGAACTTACACTACAAATGTACGTTTTAAAACATATGCAGGACGCACTTTTAATATAACCGTACAGACGTATTACTGTACTAATGGTTCTGAATTACGAGTTTTATTCTTCGGTTTAAAATTTTGGGTGTTCTTACCCCATAGAATATTTAAATGTGTTCCTACATTTAAAAAAAATTGCACTTAAAGAAATGCACATGTGTAATACTTTTTTTTGTGGTTTATTTGGGGGAGTTTGCACATGAACTAATATTTAAAAAGTCACCGTTTGGATATCGTCTTGCTCGTGCTGACAATCTGCTGGCGTGATAACATTGTTCGCTCCAAACTCGTAATGTGGTTTGTGTCTTTTTGGTGCTTTAATAAACGGCAAAGTTCTCACATGTGTTTTTGCTTTTTGTATTTGTGCAAAAAAATATCAAGGTTCAAATCGCAGACCGGAAGGTATCACAACTGAAGTGTTGTTGACACGGAGCTGCCCACTGCTCCGGCCATGTGTGTTGTTGTACTGTACACTGTTAATGTTTCTGATGTGTCTGTGATTTACTTCAAAATAGTTTTTTAGGTTAGTTTGTTGTGTATGTTTGAAAAGGAAAATGGAAAAGGATTTTACTTTTTAACACCATTACCAACAAAATAGGTAAGTAGGATAGATGAGTAGTTTGGTGGGTGACACATATTCGGTCAGTCAGGGCACTTTTAATTTGTCCAAGGCAAGTTCCTATAAAACAAAGCTAGGTGTAATATTGTATTGGCTGATTTTACACAAGTGGATTTGCTTACTGGATTGAGTCAAAAGAGCAAAAAATGTTCTGTTTCAAAATCCCCAGCATTCATCTGCCTGCGGATCACCAGCCATTTCACCGGACGTCTCCGCTCTTCTTCTCTGCCAGATCAGCGATTTGTCTCTGTCTTCTTTCCATCACTTCCAGTCGTTTGACTTCATTGCGGAATCGCTCCTCTTCTCTGAGACCAGCAAGATCCTCCATGAACAAATGCCTTGGTGGGGGGGAAAAAAAAACATTTGCAGTTTTTTTATATAATACAGTAATGGTATTTGCGGTTAAATTGTTTTGTTTTTGTTCGTTTTAAAATTGTCTTAGTAAAAATGAACTCTAAATATAAATGCATTGCGGATTTGTTTGCCTTTGTGACGTAATTGATTATGCATACCTCATGCAATAAGTTCAAGTAAAGTAAGAAGCCCGGGTTCTAAAGCGATTGCCTTTATTGCACAAAAAACATTATTTTTTATATGACTTCCATTTTCATACAGTGCATAAGATTGCTATAAATGAATAATGAATATAACTCTGGAGGACGTCAATGTCAAGGGGGCGTGTTACTGTCTCACCTGTTTACAAACGCCGCGGCCAAACCAACAAGTAATGTCCCGAAAAGAAGCGGTTTCGTCAGGCGCTTTGCTGCGGAAAGTTTGTGCTGTTTCATTCCTGATGAAGAATTCAGCTTTTGGTCCAAGCGCTTCTGTTTCTGTAGATGTCAACACGGGTAAATAGAAACTGCACACACGAGTGTGAACGATCACTTCCGGAGAGGGATTGTTTGCATTTTTGTAGACAATTTCCGGAATGTTCCGGAATGATGTAATTGGCATCGTTATCAAAATAACAATTCTCAAATATTTAAAAAATTACCTTTGTTTCGATTTTTACAAAAACACAATTAATGATGCATTGATGGAACTTTATAACCGGAACTATTGAAGGCACGTCAGGGGAACAACTTTTTAGGCGCACCAGTGTAATTTTGCCCGTACTTTATTCATCTCGTAAGCACGTTTATTTATCTTTCTTTATTTGTACTTTGAGATAATTTGTGAACTGAATTGTCGCTTGTAAAGAAAAACATTTGCACACATGTACTTCAGTCGTCATTGTCTGCTCTGGTAAGCTAGTTGACCATCACGTTGTTTGTTTTCTCGAAAATTGGAATTTTTTTTTTTTATGTATTTTTATGTTTTCATGTGTTTCTCTCTGTTGATGCTCCTGACAGAAGATGGCGGGAAAGCCTCGGTTTTCGGCGTCAGATCGTTTCGAGCACTTGCAGGGTCTCGTCACGGAGTTTCAGGACACGGACAGTGAAGGTGCGTCTACTTTTAATGCCTACATTCTCTAATATGACCGTTTTTAGAACGTAATGCATTTATATTTAATAGCTCGAACAGTTTTGTATTTAGGTGTCTGTTAGAGGTACGCGTCTGTGAAGCTAGTTATTTCTTTTAAATAGCAAAATGAAAAAGTTATTTTCTATAAAAACAGACTAAGAATAATAACAAGTCTGTGTGTATGTGGAAAGTAAATAAATGCACATCTCTGTTTTGTTTCATGAAAATATAAATTCTATAATTGCACGTTAAAAGGCGTTTAAACTTTTGCTGTCATATTGTGCAGCGGCACCATGACATTGCATAGTATGTTTGTATCAAGATGAGCACTAGATAAATGTTCTTTAAATAATTAATAAAATAAATACAGATTGTTGAATTATGGAATGAGTAGCTATATTATATTAATAACTATTCATTAATAGCACAATTGAAACTGCACTGAGTGATGTAAATTGATTTAAATTTTATACGCATACTGAATTTTTTTAATTGGTTAATTAATTTTTTATATTATCACTAGTATTCAATACATCACCCAGAATTACATGTAAAATTGTCTGAACACACAAGTCTCTCTCTTTCTCTATATATTTATATACTGTATATATTGTGTATTTATATATTTTTTTGGTATTTATATTTTGCAGAAGCCAAAGAGCAAGTCCTGGCAAACCTGGCAAATTTTGCCTACGATCCCTGTAATTTCGGAGCGTTGCAATCACTCCAGGTCGCTGAGCTTTTCCTCGACATGCTCACAGAAGAAAACGAGAACTTTGTGGAGTTTGGAATCGGTTAGTTTTATCATTTACGCACTCAAACCCATCACCAAGACGGACGTCTCCAATCTTTCTATTCTGATTCTGTCCATCTTTCCAGGCGGTTTGTGTAACCTCAGTATGGACCGAGAGTCCCGGGATCAGATCCTGGAAAGCGGCGGCGTTCCCCTGGTGAAGTCCTGCCTGTCGAGCAGCAGGGACGAGACGGTTCTTTCTGCCGTCACCACACTGATGAACCTCATCACGGCGGCGTCACGCTCTGACATCACAGACGGCGCCGTGCTGCAGTGCATGCTGCGCTTCTCGCACGCTCACAACCCTCGCCTCAGGAACCTGGCCTGCGTCTTTCTGCAGGATTACTGCACACGGGAGCAAGTGGACAAAGCCAGAGAGGAAATGCAGGGAGACAGCCAATCAGCTCTCGGCATTCCACTTCCTAAGGACTAGAGTCTTGCACTGGCTTGACTTGCGTGTTAATGTAAGTAGATTGGCTTTAGGTAGTTTCAGTAATTTATGAATGACACGGTTGCTGGTAAATGTAGGAATTGTGTTGATTCAGTTGTTAAAAAACAACCGATTTACCCTTTAAAAAAATAATTGATCCTAATTGATCGAAACACTTTTTAAATGGCATTAATTGGGGTAAATTATTTTGTAAAAAAAAAAAAAAACAACTATTAAAAAAGTTTGTGTAAATATGTACAAAGAAAATGTTTTGTAAAAAA
Source organism: Paedocypris carbunculus (assembly GCA_028128575.1). Lineage (NCBI taxonomy): Eukaryota > Metazoa > Chordata > Actinopteri > Cypriniformes > Paedocypris > Paedocypris carbunculus. The sequence continues at coordinate 309,061 of SOMO01000003.1, read as the reverse complement.
TTTGTAAAATAAATGTGAAATGAGTGTAGTGGCTTGTTATACTATATTTTAACACATGGGGGAGACAACACACATTCAATGCTGTAGTAGGTTGTCACTCTCAAACTCTTCTTATTACTCGAATTAGTTGTTGGTCACAAATAGTGTGGAAAAAATATTCCCGACAAACCATTGAAATGTCCAAGAAAATGTTTAAAGGAAACAAAATTCATATATTTGCAAAATGTGTACCTTTTGGCACGTGTTGAATAAAAGCTGCCTATTAGACAACTAAATTATTATTTGGAGTCATATCAGGCATTTTGAAAGCCTCTTATAAAGTATGAACTAATAATTAATCTCTCATACTTACGGATGAGATGTGAAGGAACTTTCTGGATTTTTTTTTTTTTTACCAAATTTAGACAGGAAAGCACAGACATTTTCTGTCACAGACAAGATGCGGTTAGTTCTTCATGATCAGAGCAGCATCGTTGCTTTATTGAAGATGAGGAAACGGGTGACAGTAAATAAGCCCAAAAACAACACAATCTTTAAAAACGGTTTATTCAACACATTATTTCAACACTACTACAATCAACTACTATACGATTTTTGCACAAACGTAACAACGGCGTTAAAAGTTAATAACAGCTTCTAGGGCTCCTGTTATTTACGGTAGATCCTAAAATAAAGAATTAGGTTTGAATAAAACTCATGAACAAATATAGCATAAAAACACTTTCTTCAAACGCTTCAGTTTCAAAGAGATGGAGTTACGAGAGCAAAAATCATGCATATGTGAAAATAAAAACGAATGTAATGAAGAACAATGTCGCTGAATCCACAATGTGGTGATATCGATGAGCCATTGAGCTGTTCTTTAACTAATGGCCTAAAAGGTTTAAAAACAGGTCGCTTCACAGTCCGAGCTGCTCTTCCATCTTCTGGCGCAGTTTGTTCTTCTGGATCTGAAAGAAACGAGGCGGCATCATTAAACCCTTCAGTCTGTCTGCACAAACCACCAGACGCCGCTGCGGCCTGAAACCACTTCACTGGCTTTCCTGCAGACGGGAAATTGCTTACATTTCATCTGTCTAGAAAGTGATGCAAACTGGCCCAAGCCAACAGCGTTTTTACATAGTCGTCATACTTCGCCGGCCAGAAGTAACAGCGCGGCGTCTGGAGCGCCAAAGCAGCAAGAGCCTTGTTCAGAAGAAAGGCTTCTGATGCAGAAATCAAAGCGTTTTCAATTTCACTATATGTATATGAAATATGAAGAGCAAATGCGAGTTTTAATTCGATCTATAAACCACATTTAATTGTGTGATATTTTTTAAAACAAATGACTATTGTTGTGTTGTAGACAGGATTTTGCATAATTTACATTTTTTTTTTATCATATACAGTATATTTAGGGTTTGTTTGCCTGCTGACTGGATCTATACACTTTTTTTTTAACCAATAGCATTACAAATAGAAATGACTGGACCCAGTGACAATGTAAAAATATTTTTAAAATAATT
>SOMO01000003.1:276701-304794 GCA_028128575.1 Paedocypris carbunculus | reverse complement strand
TTGACAAAGGTATAATTCCCAAGATGGCGCTTGATGTGCAGCTGAACTGCAACTAATACAGTGCGTTGTTCACACACAAAAAAAATGTTACATGTAAAACTGTACATAATACTGTACCTTGTAATGTTTATTTAATGGTGATTTTTTTTTTTACAACATTACTTTTATATTACATTAAAAAGATGACAGAAAATCATAATGTAAAGTATTATAAGTAATGTGTTAGTATATTGCTGTTTGACAACCTGATATTCAGGGTTAAATATTTAAAATAATAAAATATCTAGAAAGAATTGTGAAAAGAATCGTGACCTTTATTCCAAGCTAAGATTCTCATTTTATTCAGAATGGTGCAGCTCTAATATACAATAACACTATACCATACTGCCAAAAGACACTCCTCACATCATAGACGCAATTTTCCCAATCCCTTCCTCTAGCACAGGTGAATAAATGCAACATTTGATAAGATTGTCTGAATATTAATATAGTGGGTTAATATTCAAGATTTGGGTTGGACCACTAGAAGCAAACTTTACGATAAACTTAAATAATGATTTTTCAGATTCATTCACCGCGTTAGATGCTGTTAACGTAAAGTAAAAGTAAAGAGAGTGAGATAAAGTGTAGGGTAAAGTTACTTTAAAGGTAAAGTGAGTGTCAATATGGCCACTAGGAACCACATCAAAATTGTGCTCTGCTTTTAACCCATTCAGTGAAAAGCACATACACAGTGAAGTGAACACACACAAAACCAGAGACACTAAGTTGCAGAACCAGCCGTAGGGGGGATTCAAACCTGCAACCTGTCGGACAAAAGTCCAAGTTCCCTTCCACTAGACCACAAATTCTAGATCTTTAAACAATAAAAGTGTGTAAGAAACTGTAGCTCTTGTATTTTTGCCACACTGTAGCATGGTAGAACTGCACGGTGTGGCATGCACAAGTGTGTGTTGTGGGACAATATGAAACCCTCCAGATTAACTGGAATTGACGGCGAGTAGAAGTACAGTAGATTTAGATTTGATGTTTTTACACTGACATAAATAGTGTATTATAAAATCTGTCAAAACCATACTATTTTATTTAGAATTTGTATTTGCAGAGAGAAGTGTTTTTTTTTTTTTTTTGTGGACACACCCCCACTCTTGCTCCCTCTCTCTCTCTCTGTGAGCACTACACACCCCCTCTTCAGTTTGTGCGGACCACCTTTGCAGTCTGTAAACGTTTCTGCAGGAGCTTTCAATGAGTACGATGACAACGCCGCCACAAACAGCATAAGCCAAGATCTCATCACGCAGAGACGATGCCCAGCTCCAGCTTCTCCTCAGTGCTGGTTCTTCTACAGGTGTGTGTGGTGTGTGTGTTTGCCGCACCAGCTCAATGCCCGAGTCAGTGCCACTGCCACGGGGACTTACAGCACGTGATTTGCGACAACGTTGGTCTGAAGAAGATCCCTCGCATTTCCGAGGCCACTCGCCTTCTCAACCTACAGAGGAACCATCTAGGAAATCTTCCAACGGGGGGCTTCAGTGAAATGAAGGGTCTTATATCTCTACACTTGCAGCACTGTCAGATCCGTGAGATCTCCGGTCAGGCGTTCAAAGGGCTCAAGAAGCTCATCTACCTGTACCTCTCTGCAAATGAGATCAGCGTCATCAAGCCTGGAGCTTTTGATGACCTGGGTGAACTCACCTATCTCTACCTGGACGGAAACCAGATCTCAAGCCTTTCCAAAGGCATCTTTTCTCCCATGATCAACCTGTTTATCTTGCAGCTGGACAACAACAAACTCCGAGAGCTACAACCAGGCACTTTCTCTGGCACCAGTGACCTCCGCTGGCTTCACATGAGTGGGAACGAGCTGAGTGTTTTACAGCCTGGATCTCTGGATGAAGTGGAGAACCTTGCTATTCTAACGCTGGATGGTAACAAACTGTCCACCTACCCTCTGGACGCCATGAGCAAGCTGCGTGTTATAGAGGAACTCAACCTGTCCAAAAACCCTCTCAGCTTTATCCCCGACTACGCATTCCGGAGTTTTGGCCGCTATATGGAGAAGCTGCATTTGAATGACATGAGCCTGGAAAAGGTAGGACGTGTGAATGGCTTCAAAATTTTACTATAAACACCTCATGGTGACAGAATGCGTAAAAAATGCCCCGTTTCATAAGTTTATACACGTTTTTGTAGCTAAGGGTTTAGCCAATTCTCAAAATACTTTAGTCAGATGTGCAAAAAAAAAAAAAAAAAAACCAGTAGACATAAAACGCTTAAAACCTCTAATAGAAGGCCATGGCATTCTATTTTTCAACCTTTCCGTCAAGGTCACCTACTAGAACTTTTACAGTAAATTAATTTTTTCAATCATGTGTGTCAATGTTTAGGGTCTTGAAAAAGTATTAAAATAATGAATATGCATTACATAATGTCCACATGCCACTTTAATGTGGCATAGATGTTGCTTTTAATCACTTTATATCATCAGCCCTTAAAATAAGGTTACACGCCGACTACAGCAAGATTTTTATTAGCCTTAAGCCCACTAAATGGTTCATGCAAGCTTTTAAAGTGTTTTATTGGCCTTTGATTGGACAAGTTCACTTGATCACATCCATCCACGTTCCCTTTCGATGCATCATTAATCCCAAAACAGTTTGAACACAATATACTCACGTGTATAATAATAATAATAATAATAATAATAATAATTATTATTATTATTATATTAAAAAACTAGTATAGTACATACTAATCCCTGCAAAACTTCTCTGCAACATCATGTCAATGCCTCTCGTATTATAGGCGGAGGAATAGAGTGAATATTTAGCGTTGTATTTGTTTACTAAATGTTATTTAAGATGTGTTTTTCCCCTGTGCACGGGTCAGCGAGGGTTAGCAGACAGGTAAACAGAGGCATGCTGCATGAAAGGACGTATTTTCAGGCCTCCCCTAAATGAACAACCGAGTCTTTGCAGGCATTTCTGGCAGAAGAACGAGTCGATGGAGGAGTGAACAGACTAGAGAGGAGAGGCAAACAGACATCCATCTGCAAAGGCCTACGTCGAATACCGCCTTAATGTCCTAAATATTTACCAGAAAAGTGCATCATTTCATGTTGCATAACCCACGCATACTTTTGTCTACACTATAACTCAACTCACGCCTTTCCATAAAGCAGACGCCATGCAGATCCAAACATCTGACACCTCGGTGAGGTTTTTAGCAGTCTTGTAAAGGCGCATGAAGTTTGATGGAGGGATGGGGAAAGGAGCAGACAGGTTTACATAAGGCCTGGCACAGAGATCGGCATGAAAGGCCTTTCATACGGTGCCTCTCAAATATTAGGAGGAAATACTAGCTGCATTAAACATCTAAATGGCACACAACACGTCCCTTGTTGGACGCCGCCATTCTCTGGCTAACAATCTGATTTTTTTACGCTTCTACTTTCAGTTCTCCAACGCTTCCTTTGAGGGTGTGAAGGCTCTCCATGCCCTCCATCTGGAGAACAACAAGCTGAAGTTCCTGCCCGGCAGCCTGGAGCTCAGCACCTTGCAGAACCTCACGCTCTTCAACAACCCCTGGAGCTGCACCTGCCAGCTGGCATCGCTCAGAAAGTACGCGGCAACCATCTCTGATAGAAGATGACAGTGGAGGATTTTAAAAAGGCGGGTTTATGATTTTGTGTAGATGGATGGACACTAGCCGCCATCGCCCGGATGCGGTTTGTGCTTCCCCTGGAAACCAGAAGGGCAAGCAGATAAGAGACAGCAACGCTTTCACCCGCTGCAAGGGCAAGACAAAGAGGTCCAAGAAAGGACCACGACTTTAAGCCGGTGAGAGAAAACGTGTTATGGTCTTTATGTTGTACTAATGCTGGTTTGAGAATAATAGATTAGAGCGAAAGAGAGATGGGCAGATAGATCCATAAGAGAACAATAGAGAAATGCTTGAATAACACAATGACAGACAGATTTTATCTGGACTAACACAACTAAATCTTAATGTAGCATATTACAGTGAGAAAGATGGACAGATAGACTGATAAGAGCGAGAGATAGAGAAACTTGACATGACAATGAAAGAAATACAGTACTTTTAAAACAATTTCATCTGAACATTTTTGATTTCAAATAGACTGTGCATATCGTTCCACTGATATTATAATTAATAGACAGATAAGAGAAATAGAGTGAGAGATACAAAAATAGAGAAATTTAAGAATAACAAAACACCATTTAAAGATGTCATATGGACTAACACAACTAAAACATAATCTAGTACATTACAAGGAGAAAGATAAATAATTATCTATATTTATCTACAGTGAGAAAGAAGATTCTAAGGCCGATAAAATATTCCAGATTTCATCTGGACATTTTTTTTATTATTTCAAATAGATTGTAAATTATTATACTGAATAAATATATTTTTGTTTTAAGTCTACTTCAGACTTGCAAACGGTCCAAAAAGAAAAAGTAGACAAACAGAACACACAAGACAGTAATGTCCTTGTGAAAAACCATCGTTAAATTAGGCCATCAAAGATGAGAAAAAGGAAAGTTTAGTGAAAGTTTTGTATGTTCATGAAGCTTTCATGAGAAGTAAAACGCTGCTTTCATTAGCTTACACTTCAAGATTATGAAATAAGGCCACATGTTTTACTATATTAAACTAATTATTTAATTCATAGATGGTGTTTCATTTATGGCCTATATTTCAAACATTCAGTAAAGCCTCCTAAACATCTACACTGCTGAAAAACCCCCGATCCAAACCCAAGAGTCCAGGTTTGAGCCACTAAACCGAGATGTGGGATCCAGACTCAGACAGGGTTCTGTGGTACAAACAGTCCTAGTTAATGAGACCGCAAGATCAAGACACCAGATCCCACCATTAACCCGCCTCATTCCACAGCATCTGCACATGCAAATACATTAAGAAATAAAAGGTAAACAGTTGGTCTCAACAGCTCCCTGTGGTACAAAACCCAGCTCGCCATAAAGGTTCTTTCATTAGAATGACTTCACTACTGCGTGTGTGTTCAGTTACAGCAAATGGCCGGAGAGAAAAAGTAAACCAAGCGCCATGGTTAAAAATACACGAGATTATAGGAAAGATGTCTACAGAACTACCGGGATCAAGAAGCTGATTCTAACTCTTAATATTCAAATTAAAAAAATCTTTATTCATCTTTATTATTCCATCAGTTAAAGCGATAAAATGTAGAGGTGTTAAAACTTATCGTAATGGTAGCGCAGACTAAAAAAAAAAAGTGTCCCGCGTAATTACAGTTGTATTTACTGTGACTATTTGTTTCCTGGTTGTTTCACAACTTCATCTCCGTATGTTATGATCATCTCATATGTGAAACCAATTTTCCCAATTGAAAATCATTATTACGCCATAAATCCGCTCAAATCCTCAAAATGACAACCAAATATTTTTCACGTAATTTCACGTAAACACCTGAACAAGAGATTGTGTTGGACACTGGGGGGCGCTGTGACATTTCTGATGACATCTGGAGAGCTAATCCTAGTTTCTGCACATTCGTAAATCAAGGTACCACTGTAACTGCATCAGTAAATAGACCAATCAGATGAAGCCGTTCAGCCTGTGTGAACCAAAGCCACCCATGGTGAATCACAATTGCAGACACGTCATTTCTGGATATAACAGGCGCGTCAGAATTCAAATATTATCCTATTTCGTGTTATAAAATTTTTTTTTTTCTCCCCTAGACAACTAAATGACTGTTCTTCTGCAGGTGGACACTGAAGAAAAGCTCATCCAGGTGATGGAACTTCATGTGAGGAACATTAGAGCAACTGCGATCAGGACTGTCCATTCCTTTATCTGTGTGCGTGTGTGTGTGTGTGTGTGAGAGAGAGGGATAGAGAAAAAGTGAGAGTGAGAAAGAGAGAGAACTGACTAAGATCACAAATGGCAACAAAAATGTATAAAAGCACGCAAATACTTAAATATTTCTCTTTCTGAGAAAAATAGTTTGAAAACTGGTAGAGTAAATGAAAACAATGTATTATTGTCTGTACCTATCCATAAGTGAACGTTTTTACCCTTCTTTAATTTAAAACGATTCTCAAGCTTTCTCCCAAGAACTGAAGACATGTTCACAAAGAAGTTGATCTGTACCTGAAGTGTTGAGCTCTTCTGTTAACATCTTTGCTTTTCACAACTTCCTGCGAGGAATTTCTCTGGCTTTGCATTTCCACTTTCACACACGACCCGACCCGACCCGACCCGTCTTTACCATCAGTTACTGCCTGATATTATCACAAGCTCATATTGTATAAAACGACTAATGCTGTTAGAAGCAGACGAATGGAAATACAAGCATGACAAAAAAAAAGCTGACAAATGGACAATCTCCAGTCTAATGTGAATAATTCATCATACAAGACATAAAAGCCATACAATAATAAAAGACGTACAAGCACAATGACTGCATCGTTTTCAAATGTGGTTTTTGCACAGATTTTTTACTCTTTTTGTTTCAACGGCATATACACATTTAAGGTCGTTTTTTTCATAGGCATTCATCAGAAGCCACTGCTTAAACATTTCCACTGCTATTTTAAACATCAGAAACTGCTCAAAAATAGTTTGAAACGAATTTTGAAAGCATTTTTAATAGTAAATCCAGGTGTTTATTTCAAAGAATCTATGGATCTATATTAATCTTTAATATAAACTTAATAATCCATTACAGAATTTTATTACATCATATATACAGTAATNAAGAATACAAAATTCCAGAATTCATTTTACAAAGTTTAAAACAACTCACCCCCCTGGAGAGATGACAAATCAGTCTTGGCCAGAGCTGGCTGACCAAGTATATCAATAAACATAGTCGGGGTTCCATAGAGGAACGAACATCTGTGTAAAAAAAAAAAAAAAAAAACAACAAAGAAAAACACTGAAATTAAGCCAAAAGCATTACAAAGACAATAAAGAAAATGTCACAATTTTTGTTGACAAAATGTATAAACAATTGTATTTAAAATTCAATTCTATGAAACGACCAATAGCTTAATGCTAAAAACAGGCATCATACTTTTCTTTTTCTAGTGCCACCAGGTTGGCATGTCCATCAAACCCAGGTGATGGAAAAACCAAAGTGGTGCCATGCACAGCCATCACCATCCCACCGCCGACAGAGCCGAAGCAGTGATACATGGGCACCGGCAAACACACTCGCACGTTTTCCTGAAACCACACAGACCAACATTACACTTCTGGTACACACACACACACACACACACACACACACACACACACACACTTAATGAAGTGGCTTTGCTCTTCAGCAAACACTCACCCTCCAATGGTAGCCCATACGCATGCCGATGAAAAAGGCATTGTTGACAATATTGTGGTGGGAGAGAGTGGCTCCTTTAGGCTTTCCAGTAGTTCCCTATAAATCATAATGGAAAAGTCAATCAGAATAATCTATACATTCATTTTACATTCATTCACTTTTTTGCCCATTTGAGTTTGACCGAGACTGACTTTTTGTTATTTTTTTTTAAACATCGAGATGTTAAATGTCATTTCTATATTAGAAAAAAGTCATATATATTTTTTGTTTATGTCGTTTTAGAGCCTAAGTAAAATACATTAGTTTTATATAAAATATAAATGTGGATACTTTACGACTTTTACTCAAGTCTTCTGAGGCACCAGCGCTACACACAGCAACACCGTCCCAACAAACCCGAAAAGAATTGATGTGCACATTTTTTACAGTGTGTGTACATAACCACTTCTTATTAAAAACCCAGTCTTATTACACAATGACTTTGCAAATACCAAATTTACCCACACTGGAGACTTTTATGAGGAAAAAAAAATGTAAATCAGTAAAAATACCTGCAACACATTTACAATTTACGTATAATTTCAATAAAAATAACACTCATTTATACACACACGACTAATATATATGTACAGTATATTTATTTGTGTGTGTGTATAAATATTAGTTCAGCCTTAGAACTAATTTTTAGAACTTAGAACTTTTTATTTTTTTTTTTTTAAAGTGTGTAGTTATGGAAGCCATGCCTACCGACGTAAACTGAATATTAATGGGATCGTCACAGCTGAGCTTCTTCTGTAGGTCTTCAAGCTCTTGATAGTGTTGGCTGCTTCCTGCCTGCATCACGTCTTGTAAGTGAAAGGTCCCTGGCTGATGGCTGTCGGTCACAATCACCGTGTGCAGGTCTGGTAGTCTAATAATAGCACAAAAATACGTCAATCAACTGAACTGGCAAGCAAACTCCAATATTGACCCATGACAGGTCCTTTTTTACATCATTCGTACATTGCACTTTTGATCGCTCCAGGAGAAGAATTCTCCATCTCTGGGCAAAGCTGCCTCAGCATGTCACAGTACTTCTGGGTCTTGTACTGGGTCGGACAGACGATTGCATTGCACCGAACCTGAAACAACACTTCATAAGTAAAAACTGCTTGAAGAACAGAATGTTAAAACCAGTCTGGTTTGTAGCTCTTTGCATGACATGTTGTAAACATTAACTCGCCTTTTTGATTGCAAATTCAGCTTCTCGCAACTGATAAGCAGGATTCACTGATACCTGTGGAAGCACAAACAGACTTCAGAATGCTTGTGTAGCACAGCAGAGATCCAACAAGCCGAGGCGGAACACACACCAGAATGATTCCTGCCTTCGCCGTGGCAAACTGCATCAGGATCCACTCGTAGATGTTTGGTCCCCACATCCCCAGCCGGTCCCCCCTTTTCAGGCCAATGGCCAGCAAACCCGCAGATGCTTTTTCTACCTGAAAAATTATTTCTTGTTTTTACAATCAATTATTAAGGCAAAACTAAAAGAATTAGATCAATATCTTCAAAGAAAAATATCTTAAAGAAAATTTGGTTTGCAGTCACAAGCATTACAAAAGGCCGTAATGGTCAAATAGTACAAATTGTTCAAAATTATTGTTAACAACAACAAAAAAATCTATACATTTTAAGCACATTAACATAAACATACATTTCAAAACATACAAGTACATTCATATACCTACGTACACGTGTATATTACAAAGACCCACACATTTTACGTACATTAACAATAAACAAATTTTATTATTAACAAAACTAAAACACACACACACATTATGTATCTAAATGTAAAAATATATAGATACATACACTCAATATTTGTATAATATATGAGTAACAAATGTTTATACAGTAGGTATTTTGTAAAAAAAAAAATGAAATAATAAAATTAATTTCAGCAGTTGTTTTTTTCATAACTCACATTCTTTATTATACATTACTGCTGAATTGTAAATGTTTAACTTTTTTGCCACACTTTCAGAACTTTGACCTTCTGCTCACTACATGACACAGAACAGTCCCATCAGCTCAGTTTAGCACTTATTCACATTCAAACCTGAATTTTGCATCGCATTATATTCAACAAACATTACCCCATACAACATCAACTCACAGACAAGCACGAGAATGAGAAGCGATAAATAGAAATTATAGTTTGATAAAACAATTATAACTCACATCTTGGTAAAACTGGGAGAACGTCTTGCGTATTCCATCCTGCACAAAAACCACAGCTTCCCGGTCCGGCATCCGCTCAGCTGCGGCTAAAAGGCACTGACCCACGGTGCTGGAGAGCAACGGATAGGAGGAGAGGCCGTGGACATAACTGGTGGTCAGGATCGGAACCGCCGGTGGGTTATCCACGTGAATGCCACTGAAATCACAAAAAACATACCTTTCTATGAATGTCGGCCTATATTAATTCTATGTGTGTATTTTGTTTGAAGTTCAATTTATAAAATGCCTTTATCATGTAATGTGTTGCATGTATGTATAATAAACACTGCACAATCTGCCACAATAATAAAGGCCAATATTGTTATTGACTATCAAGTCCCAATTTGGTGAATAATGTTGCTTTTTATGAAGTTTATTCGTGGATATGAAGAAGCCACTTTACTTACCACACACTTGGTTGGGTGACAAAAATGACCGTTTGAAAATTATTCTGAATAAACAATGTATTAATGATGTATTAATGTATCCATTCATACATTCATCCTTCTATCCATCAATCCATTCATTTATCTATCTAAAAGTACCTGGGTGGGTATATGCATGTGCACAGCACATTATTTAAGTTTATTTAATTGAAACCTAACTATAATATTTTAGGATTTTAAGTTGTGAATTATTCATTTTAATACACTATATATGACTTACCTTATTTATATAAATTAGATAATGGTAACGTTTTCTAAACAACTAAACATATTAACAATTAAGCGTTCATTTGAATCATTCATCTATCTATGTCAGGCAATCCATTCATTTATCCATCTAAAAGTACTTGGGTCGTTGTGTGCGAGTGTACAGCACTTTTTTACAGCACAAAGTTTATTTTTAATTGAAACCTTACTATAATCTCGGATTTTATGTCGTGAATTATTATTTTATAACACTATAAATTACCTAATTGTTTTGTATCACTTCATTACCCTTCTTTTGTGAAATACTCCCTGTGTTGGCGTTTAAAGGCTTAATACAATATGAGCCGCAACAGTCTGTATAGCTAATTGATCCCGTTACAAGTTTTGATCCACATTCCAGGAAAAGGAGGGTCAGCGGCCAAGAATAAATCTTGCTGAGTTTCATATTTTAAAGTGTTTGCTCCTTCCCGAGTAACGTTACTAGCGTTCTACTGTTTACTTCTGAAGATCTTACCAGCTGGGCTGAGAAGCTTGGAATGGAGTCCCGGGTCTCTGGAGAACATGCAGCGATTTGCAGAAGTTCGAAGTCGAGCGAAGACTAGTTAGAAGAATCTTGGAAGACATGTTTTATCCGCAGCTGTGCGAAACGAATGAACCGCCGAAAGTGTCAATGTAGTTTACAACTTGCAATCGAATGAAACGCGATGAAATGGCGAATATTAATGGAGTGGAGGAACTGGACAGCAGCTCCGGTTTTGCAGCATTGTTTTGTCGTGAATGAAGATCAATTTCGGACCTCCAGACAAACTGCAACAACGGAGTTTGATCTGTAGAGGACGCAAGGTCTGCACTAAATCACTTCAGGTTAAGTCGAGTCGATTACTTGACAGTAAAAAAAAAAAAAAACTGTAATTGTGTCTAAAATACACGTGGCGGGGGTGAAATCGCCGAGGAAAAATCTTTGCCTTTTTCCGTTTAATTTATTTTCACATTCCCACAAGCGAGCAGTTTAAAGAGCAGGCGAGGTTCGTTTCCTTGGTTTTATGCAAACCAACGTGTTAATCAAACTTAATAATTTGCGTCCGGCTAATATTACAGACTGCTATTGGGAAATAAAAATAGTTTAACTGATTTTTTAACGGAATCACGCGTTGTTTAAAAATCGGTTTGCTGTTGGCGTTTTGACAGTTACGACACGGTTTGCAAGCAACTTACAAACTTAGTTAAGCTGTTTAATCGACTTAATGAATAAAACTACGCAATTTCAAGTTGAGCGCCAACGCCACATTCCAGTGCCTCACAATCCGGAAGTAGCTGCTGATGTTTGTTCTGGTTCTTATATGCTTGACATTTTGGGTTTTTTTTTCCAATTTTTTTTTTTTTTTTTTTGTTTTCCGACCCGTTACAATTAGTATTTCATTTTCAAAGTGTCGGTGACAGATCTGGTCTAAATTCAGTTTTTTAATTAAAAGTCGGAAGTTTTGCATATGAATACACGAAATGCGTACCTTTGGATATTCACATAGAGTGCGTAAATGCAAACTTTACGTATAAACAGGTTACGTCATTTGCATTGCAAACTGCCTAACGTAGATAATGATAACGTTTTTTTCTATACATATATTTTCAAAACATATTTAAATATTAAATATTTAAATGTTTAAAGCTGATACATGCATTACACTCAATTCAGCATTAATTTGCTATAATGCTTTTCATAATATGCAAATGCTTGATTTTGAATTCTTTTAAATATGCAAGATATTAAAATACTTTTGTTTTACACTGTAAAATGTACATAATTTATTGGAACATTTAATGTTTAAAATGTAAAATAGTTTGATTAATACATATTATTTATTTTGTGTGTGTGTGTGTGTGTGTGTGTGTGTGTGTGTGTGTGTGTGTATGTGTGTGTGTGTGTGGTCCATGAGTCTAGTGTGTGCATGTGCTTTATTATGTTATTACAGGTTTAATTTTAATTATCCTAGTGAAAGAAATTAGAGAGTTGTGTGTGAATTCACCTCTTATGAAGTGTCATATAATACCAATGTTTGAAAGGTCATATATGTTTGCGAATGAATTATGATTTATAATGTAATCTTTCATTTGATATTAACAGAAAGTAGTAAAATAGAAAAAGCTAATCTGGGTATTTTTGGGTCTGACCGCATGTCTGGTTGACTTAAATAAAAAAAAATAAATAAAAAAAATAAAAATAAATAAATAAAATAAAAATAAATAAATAAATTCTGAAACGTATGCAATTTTCAGCCAGTAGAGGGCAGTCGACTAAGAAAAACAACTCCTTTCTAAATAGCAGAAGAAATACAGCGCGCCTTCTCATTGGTTAGTGCTGAGGCGGTTCCATAAAAACTTCAGAGCCGTCATGAAGGCAAAAGGGGGCAAATGGTTTGTTCGTATTTGTGATGTGACTTTATGTGTAATTAATCTACACTTATAGTCATTAAGTGATGGAATCGACGCGGTGTGTTGTGAAGTGCTTGGCAGAGTTTGGTGATTGTTATTCCCGGTCTGCGCGCATCATTCAGGATGAAACAAGTCTGTACGTCTCTCTCGGAAACAATAATGTGCTTATATTTCATCTGCAAGAGTCAAGAATAACAGTAAGTCTGTGTCCGAACTTACAACTTACATAGTAACTTTATTATGAAATACTACGTCATTTTAAAGAGATGTTGTGGTATTATGCGATTATAAGTCATTATTTTGAGATAATAATTCACTATTATGAGATTCTCTCCATTTTATGATAGACTAAGTTTTTATCATGAGATAATAAGTCATTATTACAACACGTTTCTTTTTACAAAAACTTTCAGTAGGCTATTTTAACAACAAAATGTTTTGAGTAAAATATTTACGAAAATATAATTACATATGCAAATGTCAATACGATTTTCATTATTACGAGACAATAAAACATTTTTTTTTTATATTTTTATTCTTATCATCTGTGAGTGTTTCAAATGTAAAGTAATTGTAGAACAATTAATATACCGGTACTTTTTATTTCAATAATCATGTGTGTGTTAATTTTGTAAATTATTCATGTAAAATGTGAGTCAAGAAAAACAATAAATCAGAGTCTGATACACGTGTAGTGGTGCCAATGTCAATCTGTTTGTCCACATTTTCCTGTACAGACTGTACTGCAGTTTGAGACGTCTTTGAAGTATTTGGCTCTAAGTGATGAAAGTCATCGGCTTTATGCTCTTACCTCAAACGGGGTTCTTTACTGCACCGCTCTCCCACTTCAGCTCAGGTAAAATACCTTTCATTCTTATTCAGACTTTGATTGCAAATCGATCTTGCTTTAAAAGATGCCTTGTAAAACTTTACTCAATTTGTCCCAGATCTTCTCAACCTCCAAGTTCCCCTCCTGTTCTACGCGCTGTACCAGAAGATTCCATCATCTTAAAAAACGTCAATCTGCAAGCGGTCCTCATAGTGAAGAACATCCTTGTGACTCTTAGTTTCCACCAGGACGTTTGGACCTTTGATCTCTATGAAGAATCTGCATCCGCTGCTCTTCAGAAACGTGCACACTTTCAGGTCACCTCTGTACACACGTGGTCTTCAGGCCAAGCTGACAAGGCAGAAAATGACAAAAGTAGTCCAACTCTTAGTTGCATCTTCCCACATGATGGTTCTGCATCACCCAGAGATCTCAAAGCATCTCATTTCTACCTGGAGCCTGGTCTTTTCAGGCTCTTGTTTGGAGTGGATGCTTCTTTAACCAGCACCCCCATCATTATCTGTGGTTTGCCTGATGGCCGTATCTGCTACTTCTCTTTACTCGTCCCTGGTGGTCCAGGAAGCCGGCAGAGATATCCAGTCAGAGTTCTCCAGAGTTTGGAGCAGCCTGTTGTGTTTGTTGGAACCTGCATCTCTGGAGAGTGTGGCCCTCAGTGTCTTATTGCACTTGGTCAGAAGGGTAAACTTTTAATGATCGGAAGCAAGCAAGTCAACACAGATGGAAAAAAGGCGGAATACAGTAAGAAATACATCTGCATGCAGCATTTGAATGTTCGGAGCCATTTCATTTTTTGATAGATTTTTGTTATTGGCTTTTTTTGAGTATTTTGTGATTGCTTTGCTGCTGTAAATATTATGCTACACCAAATCTTAGCTACAGCTATTTTTATGTAGGTATTATAGCACCACCAATGGATTCTAATGGAACCGCTTGTGTTTCAATCCTACTGTAAGGTCATTTGTTATATTTAACTTGAAGATTTATTGTGATTATTCAATATAAATATGCAGCATATATTATAAGCAAGCATATACTGTATATAATAAAAGTGATACATATGATAAAAAATATAAGCATATTTTACTTCTATAGTAATATAAAATTAACAAATATTTAAGTGTACTGTATGTATTTAAAGTTTGTAACTTTTTCCAAGTTGAACATTTTGAAAGTGTGTTTTCAAAATACAGTCTCAAATTCTCAATCATTGGTTACTTTTAGACCAGTTTTTAAACCAGTTACTATTGTGAAGTAAAATAAAACTAGTCAAAGAAGAAATCACTGACCAGTTTTTTATAGTGCTTTGTTGTCCTTAAGCGCTTTCCATTTCAATGATATAAAGAACGTGACAGTTTGTCAAATGGTTTAAAAAATCACTAAGGTAAGCCAAATTTTTCCTGTTTCTGGCTTATTGGAATAAAACTAAAATCCAAACAATTTCAATGTGCTCTTTGGCTCAAACACACAAATGCATTTCTATCCCTGTGTTGCGTGTACCTCATTTGTTCATCTATCTCTGTTTTCCAGTTTTTGATGAGCACAGTGTGCAAGGGCCAGTGATGTGTGCATGCAGTGATGAGAAGCGTCTCTACTACAGCTCTACTCGTGACCTTCAGACCCTTCAGCTCACAGCATCATCAGCAGAGGAATCCCAGTGCCGAGCAAGTACCTCCAACAGTCTTGGTGTTTGCAGGCCAAGCGCACTTGCTGGACCACACTTTAATTCAGATGGTATGTACTTCCATTCCACTGCCATGAAAATAAGATTGTCTTGTGGAATTATGAGAAGTACAAGGTTAGACATCTCGGTGGCAAAATTATGAGAATGTTTTACATTACATTTATTTTTAATGTACATTACATTTTCAAAATTATAACCAGTTCTGTTTCTGCACCAGAAGGTTCTGTGCATCTATGGGTCTTGTCATTAAGTGGAAAACTTCTTCAAGTGACCGTTCCTGATGGATCTGACCAAGACAACATCGTCCGACTGACCTCAAGTCACGCAGGCCAGAGATTGAAGGACCTTTTAGCCTCGATAGGAAACGTCTGGGAGAGGTCAGTTAGATGTTTTACCATCTATATGTATTCGAACCTTTGTTTTATTATGTACTTTTTAACTGTTTTGCAGAACAGAGCTCATGAAACACAAGCTTCTGGAGAGAAACCAGTCTCTAAAACGTCTCAATCAGGTTGTGAATATATGTGGCCTTGTGTTGGACAGTCAAGCAAAGGAGAAGCGGTTGGAGCGAGCACTTTACTGTCATGGTGATGCTGGATGGAGCTTGATGCTCCAGAAATGCTCTTTGACTTTCACATGTGTGCTGGAAAATTCCAGTGAGTATTCGCTTGAACACGGATGGACTTTGTGTGTTCAAGCTCACCCATCATCCCCAGCCAATGGGGACCAGTCATGCAGAACGTACTCGTTCCCAATCAGAAAACTGGATTCTGGTCAAAAGATGGAAGTAGCCATTCCTTTAGAAGGTTTTTATGGACTGTCTCTGCCCGTGAGCGTTTATTGCTCTCTCACGTTCTCCCTCACTGCTCTGTTCAGCCCGGAGATGATGTCTTCACAATCCCAAAGCATCATCCAGTTCTTGGCAGAAACCAGCGCGGTCAGCGTTCCTTTGAATACTTTAACCGTGGACTGGCTGGATGCTTTAAGACTAGAAGGTTCTTTTCCGCACCCTCACGTTGCAGGAAACTTCACCTTACGAGAGAAAGTTCAAACCATCTTGTCTTCCCGAAGAACGCAAAACCAAGATTCTGAAGCGGCATCTAAAACCAGAGCGGTTTTGGTCAGGGTGTCATCTGATCTTTTGAAGACCAAACTGAAGATCTCAGCCACCGGCAGTAGAGACATATGCACGTCTGTGCTGAACTGGTTCTTGTCCAAATCTGAGACCGGACAAACATGTGTACAAAGTCCAGTGGTTAATGCTTTCGGGCCCAATGGTTGCAGCGTTAAGCTTCTCGCTAAAAAGGTGCAGACTTTTTTATGCCGAATATCATTTAGAAGAAGCTAATAACTTGATTGTAATTGCTCTTTTCTTTTTTTTTCTTTTTTTATTTGACGCTGGAAGACTTCACCTCTGATGGAGCTCTAAAAGTTCTTGAGATCCAGGTGGAGAGCACATCCATGGCCGCAGTTTGTGGACTTCATCACGCCATTCTGAGACGTTTGGAGGTACGCTTTAACCCTTAATTGCAGCAAACTTGAACAAAGGCTTAAAACTTTTTTTTTAATTTTTTATTAAAAAAAACTAAGGAAGGAAAGAAAAAAGTTTTTTTAATGTATGTAATGTCAGCTACAAAGTGCATTAGAGGTAAGAGTTAAAAGTTCAATCATAAAAACGTAACACACTACGTACAAAAAAGCAACCCACCAGACAACACATCTCATAGAAATTTGAGAAGAAATGCGACTGTTCTCCCCCCTAGACTTTCAGAAAAAAAAGGTTTTATTTAGTTTTTTCCAAAAAGCAACAACACTGTGTAGCTGATCCAGCTATGTATTACAAGCATATGCGTGTATACATTAGTTTTTTTCCCCCTTTTTTTAAAGAGTCTGTAAATAGATGGCAAACTTGATGTAGCACAGAAGCTAAACCACAAATTAGCGTGTAACATCAAGTTGCCATTTCATTTGAGCTTTCTCTCTGTCTGGAAGGTTTTACTGGGAGACACTTCAAAACGTCCTGATGATGGGATGCTGCTGAAGACACAGAGCC
This sequence comes from Paedocypris carbunculus, assembly GCA_028128575.1. NCBI lineage: Eukaryota > Metazoa > Chordata > Actinopteri > Cypriniformes > Paedocypris > Paedocypris carbunculus. The sequence goes on along the minus strand of SOMO01000003.1, from coordinate 287,514 downwards.
TGTCTGAAGCTGTTTGCCGTGCTGAGGTACAACACCATGTTTACTCCGATCTTCACCGGATCAAGATCTCACGCTTGGCTGTTATTTCTTCAAGTCTCTTTATAGAGATCTCCAGGAAGCCCACAGCCAAGCTGCTCTGGAGAACATGATGAAGACAGTTCAAGACCAGAGCTCTGAGATGTTGTTCCGGATGGTTCTACAACTCAGGGAAAATCCACTTGTAATTCTTTAATTTGCTAAAACTATGGTGTCATACGAGAAGCACAATGTACATACACATTTACAAATCATTTTTTACATCATCAACTTCCACAAAGCTAAAATGGTGTTTGTGGCAAGTAAACAACTAATGAAATGAAACAACTGTAGTTTTACAAGTCTGTCTCCAGGGTGAAAAGCTTTTCGCTGAGTCGGTGATATCTTCCCTCTTTGGCCATTAGCTGCTGGTGTGTTCCCTGTTCCAGAACTTCTCCCTTCTCCATGTAGATGATGTGATCTGCTTTCTTCACAGTCTCCAAGCGATGAGCTATCACCAATATGGTTTGATCTTTCATGCCATCCAATGCGTCTTGAACCTGAGTGAGAGACAGTCTATAGTGTGAAGGAATTCTAGATACAGTGGTACATCTACTTGTAAGTGGAGACTCAACTAGCATGTAAATGCCTTAATCTGTTACAAGCCTCCATAAATTCAGACAATTTTTTGTAATAACAGTAATAATAAATTGGTAATAACAGTAATAAAAAAACGTGTTACTTAACAGTTATTGGGTAAAAAAAAAACCTTAAAAAGTACTACTGTGTGACTAAAGCAAAATAGTAAAATGAGTTTATTTCTCTTTCGGGTCAATTTCGTAACTAGAGATTACATTTTCTTGAAAGCAAGCTTTGTAACTTTGGTTAGTAGAGCTGTTTGTAAGTAGAGGTACCACTGTATAAACAAAAACTTGTAAAGCTTCCTACTGCATGTTGGGTAGTGGAGTCCATGTGACTGGTGGCTTCATCTAAAATGAGAATCTGTGGGTTCCGTATCAGAGCTCTTGCTATGCCGATGCACTGCTTCTGCCCTGAAGAGAGCTGCCCACCACACTCGCCAACATCTACACGGAAAGTGCAGTATAGACTTAGACCTACAGTATATGTGAAATCTATAGAATCAGATTAGTGGCAAAAAATCAAACATACATTTCCAAGAAACGAACAAAAAAACCTTTTTTTTTTTCCGCTTCAGATTTTTTCATTATTTTTGTTGGCGTTTCTGACACTAGCTTCACTAGCTTCCCTTACTCTGATTTCTGAGATCTCAGTGATGACCAGGAAGTGTGGGCCGAGTTCAGTGACTGTATACTGTGTCATTCATCTCTTTTTTAAATATTTTTTTATAATATAGTATACAACTGTGATTAAAGTGTTATTTTTGCACAATACTGCTAATTTACTGTGGTGGCAGACTACTTCAGAATACGTAGTAGTAGACATTTTTGTTTCTTCACATTGAAATACTGAATTATGAAACTACTACGTATGTGCAGGGAGCCCGATAGGTGCCTTACAAATGAAATATATTGGTGTTGTTGTTAATAATATTATTATTAATGAAAATAATGATCAAATGTTCTGTTTGTTTTAAAAACGTATAATTCTGTGCTAACTAATTGAATGTAAAACCCTGTATACGTGCGCACAAAATTAGGAGTGCAAGCTGTGAGACAGCAGTCATTGGTTTTCTGGTGCAGTGATGAGGATGGTGTCGTGTCGGTCCAGAACTCATTACTACAAATGAATAAATACTCCAAAAATGAAGGTATTCCAATTCTGAATGTGTCTAAGTGCTCACTAAACTCCTCCCCCACTTCCTGGTCAATCAGCTCACATTCTCACCAGCCAATAAGAGTAAGGGCCGCCCCCACGTGAAGCTTGTGCCAGAAGTCCAAACAAAAAAAATGAAATGGACAAAAAATTTGAAGTGAAAACAAACGTGTCAAACAAAAATGTGAAGATTGCAAGCAAAAAATAAAACACCAAAGTAAATGTGAAGCATTTTTGTTCGTTTCTTAAAAATGTACGTTTGATCATTTTGGCACTAGTCTGACTCCATAGAAATCTGCGAATGGGTTTTGATGGTTTTAGCGGCACCTGTGTCGTATCCCTGCTGCAGTTTGCAGATGAAGTCGTGTGCGTTTGCTCTCCGAGCCGCTGCTTCTACTCTCTCGAATGTGCAGTCTGGCAAGCCGTATTCAATGTTGTGTCTAACCGTGCCAGAGAAAAGCAAAGGATCCTGGGATACCAATGCTATCTGTAGCCAGAAAACATACATTAAGTACATCTACACGTGTCAACAATACAAAGATGTCTGTTATTTTCTTACCTTTCTGTGTAAGTATCGGTGCTGGTAGAGGTGCAGAGGTTTGGAATCCAGGAAAATGTCTCCCTCTTGAGGCTCATAGAAGCGTTGCAGCAGGCAGACGCAAGAACTCTTTCCACCACCAGAAGGTCCTACCAACGCCGTCAACTTCCCCGGTCTGAGTTCCAGACTAACACACTGCAAAAAAAAAAAAGGTTCACACTAACTCATGTTCAGGAAGTAGAACAACCTTGAATAGTTAATCGTACCTTTAGTGCTTTCTCGTTTGGACGTGAACTGTAAGAAAACGAGACCTTTTCAAAGGTAAGTTTCCCTTCCAGTTTGTCTGGGGCTAGATCTCCTTCCTCTCTCATCTTTGACTTCCTGTCCAGCAGCTGGAAGACCTTCACTGCCGAGCCCACGCTGTTTAAAGCCTCTCCATAGATGTATACAAGATGCTTCCAATATAAGAAAAGACCGTGCTATGCTTCAGAATATCTTAATCACCTTTTCACCAAGGTTACCTTCATGTTTGTGACCATGTCCTTCTGGTAGAACACAAAGGCGAGCAGGGTGCCACTGCTCAGCCGGCCGGTGGAGATGAGATTGCGGCCTTGGAACAGCATTGCCACTTTCAGTCCCACTGTAATGAACTTTAACAAAGGTTGACGCTCTTTATTTGTCCCAGCAGATCATCTCTCATATTAGATGTTTTACCCTGCGTATTAGAAGATGAACTGCGCTGTAGATGCCTTTGCGTGTCAAAACGTGAAGTTTTCTCTGAAGCGCCTTTTCATATCTGCTCTGCTCTTGTTCTTCTGCCCTGAAGCTGCGGACCGTCTTCACGGAGCCAATGACCGACGACGCCAGCTCGGCCGTCTCCGCATTACAATCTTGAAGTGCCAGAGCGGCTTCCTATTCATAGGAAGATGAGAAAATTTGAAAATCTAAGGCATAAAGTGGGCTTTTTTTTAGAATGAGAAAATCCATGTGAAAACAATATTGCAGAGCGCTGAAAAAGAATCCTAAAATAAAAAAGGGAATCTGCAATATCATCTGGAGAAATATGAGCATTGCAGGAGAAGGTATCTTGACCATGATTTGCCTACAGCAGTCGTGGGCAAACCCTTTGATTTGCAGGCCACATTGGGTTCTAAGATTTGACAAATCACATTCTCACCAGCCAATCAGGGTAAGGGCCTAGTGCCAGAAGTTCAAGTGGAAAAAACATGAAGCGAAAAAAAAAATGTTTCAAACCAAAATGTGAGGAATGCACACAAAAAATAAAAAAAAACATAAATGTGAAGCATTTTCCGTTCGTTTCTTAGAAATGTATGTTTGATATTTTTGTGGCATCATGCACATTTTGTGTTTATGGTTCTGCTTTTTAAAATGTGCTATGTGAAAAAATAAACTTTGTTTATGGGCGTAGTTTGCCCACCCTGACATACAGCTATTTCAATTTACAGTACAGTCACTTTGACTGCGTTCTAATTAATAAGTGTGTGAGCGGTGGGTTGTAGTTTGCCTGATCTAAAATTTAAAAAAGCTTTGAAAGTAGATTGGATACAAAACAAAAACACGTAAAACACTGTATGTAACAGTATCAGAGGCCTAATGTCATTCTGACTGGCATGAAAAGGCGTGGGAGGTGGAGTTCCAATCACTAGAATAGATTTTTATTATATTTATCTACTATTCAAGTAAAACAACATTAAATCAATTCAGAAAATACAGTGAGAAACTCACAAATTAAGTTTGCTAAAAAAAAAAACTAAATAGAGGCATATGTTTCCTGAAATTTATTTTTCAGTTTTTCTGCTTTGAAAAATGTATTTTGCTCCTGAAAAATGTAGTCTATGTACTGTGGTTCGCTGGTCTGGGTTCGAACCCATGACTTTCCATTCACTAGACTGGTGAGTACTTGGCCTGACAGCACATCCATTTACCTTTGATATGTTGTTGTATGAGTTTTGGAGGAACGCTACAAGTGGCATCTCAATACATGTGAGGAGGGTTAACTGCCATGACAGGCCCAGCATGAAGTACAGCATGCCACAGGTCTTCACCAGGCTCCGCAGGAACACGTTCACATTCATGGCCACTGACCGACCCATCTTATCAGTGTCCGAGGCCAAGCGGGACGTCAGGCTTCCTAAAGAAGAAGGTAATAGATCAAATATTTTTTACTGCAGGATTACAGCAAGTCACCAAAATGTTCCTCTACCTGTCTTGTTTTCTTCAAAAAAACTAATTTCCTGTTTCAGCAGGTTGTGGAACAACATGTGCCGGATTCTTTGGTTGAGTCTGCAGAGGCTGCACATGAACATCCCACCACGCAGTCCGGTGAACAAGGAGCTTAACGCCAACACAAATGGACATTTTAGTTAAAAAAAAACACTCTTATTTATTTATGAATGAATGTAAATGTATGTTTGTAACTTTGTGTTAGGATGAGTGACGCTAGCTGTTTATTAAGGGTTTAAACACAGACTAGAACAAAAGGTTGCAGGTTCGAATTCCAGAACACGAGTTAACTTGAAAAGTGACAATTTCAAAACAATTATCAAACGTTAAAGTGAAAAAAGATATACTCTTAAGTACGTATTTTTAAAAATATATATCAATAAACTTTAAAAACTGACCAATTTTACCCGAACATAATAGGAGGGTTAAATATTTCTTCAAGAAATGAAAATTAATCTGACCTTCCAAGTGAGCACAGTGCCAGGAGTCCGATCGCCTGCAGGAAGTTGTCGTGCAGGTATTTTCCACTTAAAACGTCGACAACTTTTCCAATGTAGTATGGGATGAAAGTCTCCACTAAAACCCAACATCAACACAAATATATGCACGTTGCCTCAAAATCCAATAAAAAACAGTAAGTCACTCACAAAGTGCAGCAAGGCTGAGGAAGAGGAAGGCAGCTCCAAGATAAAGAGAGTCCGGTCTGGAGTAGCCAATCACTCTCATCAGAAGAGCTTTAGCCTCTTCTTTCTTTGGGTTTCTAGGACCCGACCCAGCAGAAGACTTCCTAAAGAACTCGGTTTCCCATCCCAGATAAATGACAGTAGATGTCACTGAGCTCAGAACCACCATGCCTGGGTCAGGAACCGGGCTGAAGCCCTTTTGATACCCAAGGGGGAGGAAAGAGAGCGTGGTGTCAAACACTGGAGGAAGGATGCTCAGCAAGACAACCCAGGGATTCAGAAGATGCTGGACACCACTGTCAGCCACAAGGCGGGTTGTAGAAAGAAGCAAAACACAGCTGATGGTTCGAAAAGCCCAGAGAGAAGGTAAGTCAAGGCTGAAATCTCCATTCGACCAGAGCAACACCAGCCACACACATGACCATAGGACCAGGTCAGTGATGAGCAGATAGACGAACACCACCAGAGCCGCTTTGGAGATGGGCTGAGCCTTGACGATCATCTTAAGCGCAGATTAAACCATTAACACGCTTGAATTATTTAGATTAATAATACAAAGTTGCAGAAAAGCTGAAGACTGGACCACCGGATGTCGTTGGTACTTTGGTGTGCTTTACTTTAGAACTATCCTTAAAATCTATTACCTCACATGGTTTGTCGCGTCCAAAAAACTAGTTTCTTTCACTTTCGGTTTTGAATGTCGTCAGTTCTCGTCACGTGTTTAGTTTCCGGAATGGGACGGTGTTTTTCTTTTTAGTTAGAACACCAAATAGTGAATAACAACGTCTGTATTTATACTCGTTTTTGTTCTGCATTTAGAATTCTATTTGTATTACCGGTATGTCGTCTAAAAAAGGCATTGACAAGAGTCCGCTAAACGCAATGTCTGTGCAGTTATTTTATTGGCCAGCCGTGTCGCTGTTTCATCTCTGTTGCAATAACAGATGTAGTGACAGTAATAATGTCGTGACAGATTGCTTTTATCAAATTAATCCTGGTTTTGTCGATCTAACTAAAAAGGGTTAAACTTTAAATTTGGATTATGCAAGCAAAATACAAATCATGACGTCGTGACTAAATCTAATCTTTGAGAATTATCGTGTCATTCTAACAAAATGTTTATATCTTATTTCATAGGATGTTTTTTTTTATTATTTGTTATAACTAAAGTTGACGTGTCACATTTGACCAACATGAAAAAATATATTTCTTTTTAGACGTGCTGCAGACATTATTTAAAATATTTTAATCTGTACAAAGACGATCTGCAAATAAATAATATATTAACTACAAGAAAATGTTACAATAATATATAGAACATACGTTAAAAAAGTAAAAATAAACACTGTGCCTAAAAGCAGCAGAACTACAAATACTTTGATTGTGGCGCGTTGTGACATCATCATCGCGCGTCTCGAAATACAAACAAGCATGGCTAGTGTGACAACAGCTCCAAACAGTTCTTTGTCAAAACTGCAGTCACTGCATGGTATATTCTCAATTTATAAGAAACAAGGACCGACGTCGGCAGATGTTTTAAACACACTTAAGAAGGTTCTATTAAAAGGTAGGGGCGACGTTTCGGATTAGACCGCGTGAGTGTATTTGTCACATGAAATGCATTTGCCCACAGAAGCGGGAGTTTCGGATCCAAACGTTCATAAAAGAAAAAAACAGCCTTTAAAAATCGGCCATGGCGGTACATTAGACAGTAATGCATCGGGCGTGTTGGGTAAGTAAAATAAAGCATTTTCTGACATCGTGCGGCATTTCAAATGAAGAAACGGTTAAAAAAAGACGGATTCGTGTTAGAAAAGTCACGTGACAATTACGCACCAAGATTGTTTTTTGATTTTAAGATTTATTAGATTTATGAATACAGGTTGACGATTTTTTAAGTTTAGAGGAATTAAAGCCTTATAACTCATAACTTTTTAGTTGTTGGAATTGGAGAAGGGACCAAGATGCTCACCACAATGTTAGCAGGATCAAAGGTAATTATACCGTCTGTTAATAACTTCTTAATGTTTTATGTCATTTACTAACTGTGATTCATGGTATAGAAATACACTGCAGTTGGGGAGTTGGGTAAAGCGACAGATTCGCTTGATGTCACGGGAAATGTCATTGAAGAGAAAAGTTATGGTGAGCCACACGTATTGATCTCACAGAAGTTTAGGTTTCTAGGTTTTGAATTAACTTTTTCTTTTCAAACCCAGGTCACATCACAAAAGAAGAGTTTGAGGAGAAGCTGATTCAGTTTAAAGGAGACATTATGCAGGTTCCACCACTGTGAGTGAATCCATATTAACAGACTTCACTTTTTTCAAGTCTGGAAAATAATCTTGTTATATTGTTAGTTTGCTAATTTAATATGCTTGTTCGCTGAAGTCACTGGTGATTTTGACATTACTTTTGCAGATACTCGGCTCTAAAGAAAGACGGCAAGCGCATGTCTGTTTTGCTAAAGCAAGGCCAAGAAGTTGAGGCCAAACCTGCACGTCCAGTCACTGTCTATAATCTGTCTTTAGAAGACTTCAGTCCACCACTTTTTACCATAGGTTCGTTAGATTTTGGACTACTATTCTTTCTTGTTCAACTTATCTGCTCCAAATGCTTCCGATTTTGTAAGCCATCATCATCGCCATAAGCCAATTTAAACCTTTGCTAATTTAACAAAAAGCAATGTAAATGTAATTATATCTGCGTAACACTTTCTTCTTCTTTTACAAATGGAATTATATTTACATTAAGACTGCATTAAGCCATTGTTTGTCATGTGATTAAGAATATATTTGAATTATTTTCATTCTTTTCAACAGATGTTGAGTGTGGTGGTGGATTTTATGTGAGGAGTCTGGTAAATGATGTTGCTAAAGGTTTTTATCTTTCTTTAAAATCTTCTGTAAATTTTTACAAATTTATACTAGGGGTTGTGAGTTAAAATTCATATCACTGTATTTTCTAGTGTTCAAATGGTGTCATTATGTCACAGTATTTAGGGGATTATATTTTAGTAGACCTTAATTACATTATAGGCAAACTTTGCATTCTAACTTTACTTAGAGCTTTATTACGTAAATCTGTAAATCTAACGTAGTTTACGAACGAAAGCAGACTAACTGATAAAAATGAAATTAGCCGAAACAGCGCTGTCCCACGCACGTCTTTAAATATGTCTCACTCAGTAATACATTACAGCCGCTCTTAAAGGCGCCTAACTTCACGGTACCGGTTTTCACGTTAATACCGGTTTACCACACAACCCTAGTATGTAATTTTTTTTAACTGGATTAATAATAGTTATTGTAATAGTTGTAATATTATAGTGATTATTAATCATAAAGTATACTACATATTTGAAATATAGTGTAATTAAGATTGTTTCTTCTGCAGCTCTGTCGACCTGTGCTCATGTCAAAGAGCTGACCCGGACCAAGCAAGGACAGTTCACACTGGCCGATCATGCGCTGAAGGAGGATCGCTGGACTCTGGCCGATATCTCAGAAGCTCTGCAGCCCTGCCCGAAACCATCAAGACAAGCGACCAATGCCAAGAAGGCAAAATCCAAGCATACATTCACTCCATCTCAATCAAAGGCCGAAGATACGGTTCAAAACCCGGAAGGTGAATAAATCAAAATCGCTGGTTTGTGTATATTTTTACTTCCATGATTTGGCATCACTGCTTTTTAGTTTTTATAGGTTAATACAGATGCTGTTGAGCTTATTTAAGTGAAGTGTTATGTAGCTAGATTCCAGGACAAGGACGTTGCAAAAGTTTGATTTAAATGCTGGCAGCATTATTTAGGTTTTCATGTTGAAACGTTGAAATTGTGGCAACTAACCACAGGATGTCTATGTAATTATGTTATTTTACGCAATGTAGATGTTTCTTGTGGACATTTCTCTTCTTTTGCAACCTATATCTATTCACATACTGTCAAAAGCACTTGTCATGTACGAAATTTAGAAAAAGGAAACTGAATAGAAGAATGCTTATGTAAATGCAAACCGTTTCAAATTGATTTGCCAATAAACACTTAATTTCCGTGTTCATTTTTATTTTTCTCATGTCTAATGGTCGAAGACGCTTCTGTGAGTTTAAAATGTACCTTGCGGTTACATTTTAAGATTAAAACACACTGGATGCAGACGTATCTGATATATTGTAAACGCTTGTAAAAGCTTAACACTTTATTCTGTAAATAATTGATTTTGTAACATTTATCAACTCACTACTGGTTTAAATAAGGCACTGGGTGCGTATGGCTAGAGGCTCATCCCTGTTATTTAATAGGATTAAGATCATTTTCTGCTTCTCTGCTTCCAGATTCAGTGTCTGCCCGTTTTAATAGCATTAAGAACAAAGAAAGAAGTCATGGGGTATAGCTGTGTGAATCAAAGATGTCGGCCTTCTGCTGCTCCACGTGTATCAGTTTTGATAGGATAACTATACCTATTGAAATTGTCCCACAGCAGGGACATTGCTGGTCAAATATATGCATATAAAAATCATCTATATGAGGAATATAATAAGTAAGCGTGCTTGTGTTAATATAAATAACACTGCCACACTATAGATAAATAAACATAACCATAACACACCGCACTCATCAAATAGAACAAACACAAACCATAAATGTTTTTTTTTTTTTTAAGTTTGTTGCTTATCATTTTGATTTCAAGGTTATCGGCAGTGTTTTTCACAATCATAGACCATCTCAAAGCAGCTGTACAAAAAAGAACAATAAGTATAATTTAAAAATGACTATGGCATGATCAGTGGGCAGGCAGGAAGGAGACCATGACTAGAAAACAAAACTAAACCAGCTGACTGGTGCCAGTTTTCTCTGTCTTTTCAAAATTAATTAATACTATTCTTTATGAAAGCACTTCTACTGTAGTTATTGTAGCTGTAGGTTTTCTAACACTTCCACGCTGGTAAACACTTTACATCTGAGAGCACAACCCTGACTTCTTGGAGACCGAAAAGCATAACTTGAGAGCCTAAATGAGCCGGGCTTACACACATGATAATAAACGCTAACCCTTTAGGCCTCTGATGCTACGTCACTGAGCAGTTACACCATACTGTGTGTGGTTTCTGACAGGCAAGAACATGCAAGTGCTTTTACTCTGCTGTGTAGTGTTCTTACTCGTCTTGTATTTACCCGAGGCTCTGAATTTAAAAGAGAATGCGTTGTGTTGTTTTGTCAGCTTTAAAGTATTTACTGTGAGTTGAAGATGATGAAGAATGTCAGAAAAGAGAGTTTTTGATTCTCATGTCATTTTTAATTAAACCTTTGTAATTTGCTTAAGCATGTGTTCAATAGACCTAATTTGTAACATTCTGAAACACGCTTTGCTCTTTTTGATGTAAGTAAAACAAATTTCCACACAAGAAGCATTTACACACAGAGCACTGTTCCAATCAATTTAAGATCACAGTGTTAATCTGTTCAGTGTTAACTGAATTAAGACCATGTCATGAGGATGAACTCAAACAAGTCTGAGAATTGAGAAGTTGGGGGGGGGGG
>SOMO01000003.1:263854-276460 GCA_028128575.1 Paedocypris carbunculus | reverse complement strand
TTTGAAACTTTAAGGTGTTAAATTTCATTTCTATATTGGGAAATGCAATTTCATAAATAAAGAGTTTCTTGTTTTTCTTTTCATTTGTTGGTGTTTTTTGAGCCTAAATTCAGTTCAAGTAAATGTTTTAGCATTGGATACTTGGTGACTTTTACTCAAGTCTGGAATTGGTGACTTGTAACGGAGTAATTTTTATAGTAAGGTATTTTACTCAAGTATGGTTTTCATGTACTCCGCAGGAATGGTTGGTTACCCACCACCTTTATAGCACACCACACAATTGTAAAGCGGGACATACAGACACAGGTACCCACTACGCCGTTATGCAAAATAGTACAAATAGATGAATGAAACGTCTGAAGAACAACACTACTGTAGTTCACCGAGAACGCGCCACGTACTGTCTCTTTAAATGGCGTTCCTCTGATTGCGCATGCGCGGTCGGCTCCTTATTGAGTTTGCTCCAACCTGAGGAGCAGCCAGCGCAAGCTGCTCGATTCACGGGAGCAGACACGCTGGTCGAACGGGCCAAAATCCACTCTACGCGGGGGTGTTATCAGCTCGAGACGCCCGTGGAAGTATGCCTGTCGACTAGTCTGACGTGGAGCTTTGCCTGACGGATCTAAAAACAGTTGAGAATTATGCGTGTAGCGGATCCCCAAATCCCTCTCCACCACCACGGAGGACAACAGCCGAAACAACATCCATGTTGCCGAACACTGCGGGCTTAAACGATGCTTTTCACACGCAGAAATTCTCCGTCTAGCGCGTTTCTCGTGCGCTTGAAAGGTATTTCCACACTAAGCTGAAGCTTTAAACGCGTTAACGGACACCAGCCGCGCAACCAGCGGAATGTTTACGCCGTAAAATGGCTGCGGACGCTCGATGGGATCAGAATTAAACCGCCGAATAGCGCGATGCTTCTCAGGCTGAACTCTTCCAGTCGTTCCGGTGATGCTCACAGGATGGTGGGGAATGCTTTTTTCGGTGTCGTCGGGGATCATTTTCCAGCCCTGTGACTGCAGGAGGTAGCGTCGGAAATTCCTGCCCTTGTTCTGGAACACAATGAGGAGAAACAGATGATCCGAGATGCCCGTGTTGACGCCACTTTTGTCCTATCACACTCGGGATTTAAGGTTTTTCCATTAGGCGATTATTGACTGGTTGGTGTTTGGCGGACAGACAGGTGTGATTGAAACAACCTGTCCACCAGAGAAGAAGGAGTAGAAAGGCCCAACGGTTTGGAGCATCTCGAGCATCCTCGCAGCATGGCCTGTCGGAGGACGCTTCTGCTGGAGCTGAGACTGCACAACCTGCACAGATACTTATGGCTTTGTGTGGCGTTTTCCCTTGTGCTGGTAGCTGAGGGCTCGCCGGCTAAACCCTGCGAGAAGAGCTGTCTGTCGGGCAGGTGTGTGAACGGATCCTGCGTCTGTGACCGCGGATGGGTCGGCGACCAGTGTCAACACTGCCAGGGGAGATTCAAGTGAGTCTTCTCGGTTGCTCTCTGCTGGATTACAGCGTACAAGTTCGTTGCAATGTTTTGGACACACGTGGTGTGCTTTATAACACACAGCAGATTTGGAGAATACATTTAATTTAGTAGTTTTTTGGCAGAATGTCATATCAGCATCGTCATCATCATCACCTCCATGCTAAACATTATTGTTGTTGTTTGAATGTTGAAAGAAAAATACAAATAAATAACATGGAAAGGAAGCGCATGGTTAAAAACAGCCACTTTAATTTTTATCTATCCATCCATCCATATCTATCTATCTGTCTGTCTGTCTGTCTGTCTGTCTGTCTGTCTGTCTGTCTGTCTGTCTGTCTGTCTGTCTGTCTATCTATCTATTCACTCATCCACCCATCTATCCATCTATCCATCTATCCATCTATCTATCTATCTATCTATCTATTCACTCATCCGCTCATCTATCCATCCATCCGCCCATCCATCCATCCATCCATCCATCCATCCTGTTATTGCAGTTTAACTTAGTATTTTGAACTTTTAATCCAAAACCGTATCATCCAAAACGTATGAAAATTCACATTCTTGATTGGAGTCTACAGGGAACAGTTTTTCATTCAAATTTTATTTATAAATATAATTATAATGCGCTGTTTTGACAGTAGTGTTGTGATCTGCTGTAGAAGATTTTTTTTTTTTTTTTACATAGTTTATATCTTTATGAAGTACACAGTATTTCAATACACAGTATTTTAATCGTCATGGCTATTTATAGATTTTTGTTAAGAAATATAATTCTGTTCATACGTGATTGAGTCCAGCTTTTTGGTCCGGCTCTATAATATTCGTTTTATTTTTTTATTTTTTAGTTTTTTTTGGCCCTTGTGCCCCAGTTGGAACATCTTGACTGTGGTTTGTTTCTCACCGATGAGAATCCGGTGACCGCTTTTCAAAGACTTTCCCATGTCAGACGGCAATTTCTTTCCGTCACCACAAAGTATGTCAACGATACTGTAGGTTGACATGTTTTGGATCTATGTGATCTTGTCTGACAGTCAAGTGATAAATGAAGCTCCTGCGCTGTGTCCTAAAATAGCAGATTGCTCTTTGGGGAAAGCAGAAGTGTTTTCCTTTTCTTGTCATTAACGAAGCTGAAACGGTTTTGATTTAAAGTTCTTCGATATTGAGTGCGCTTTATCAAGATGTAAAAATAAATTCAACTAGTCCTTTTAAACTCAGTTGTTGTAGAGAACCTGGGAGACTGTTGTATTTTATCTAAACGGCGTCACGCTGTGATTGGTTGGTTAAATATTGTGCTTTTGACGTTTAGCCTTGGTAGATTAAGCGTCTTCACTGAAAAATGCTTCATTAACCACCATCATTGTTACCTTGACAATAATCAGTTTGCTCTTTATATTGTGGATGTTGAAGTTCAGGCTTTTTGTTTTGGCATTTTGGCCTGATTTGCTGGAATGAATGAGTTTTATCAAGAAAATCTTAAATGTGCTGGAAAATGTAGGATATTCAGGACGTGCTTCCAGCTCTTTAACATTTACTAGGTAATGCACATGTTCAATTGAGTTGTCTTTTCTACATTCATGGATAGTTGCAAAATAGCTAATGCTCTTTGTTCAGTTTTAGATTCATGTGAAATTTTGTTTCTCACTGCGGTAATTAGGTAAACAAATCACACGATTTCTGTGGTACACACGCATGCACACACATGACCCAATAAAAAAATCCTCTTTTATTCTAATGCCATTTATATTTAATGGTTTCTGCAAATACTGAACAAGTGAATTCCATAATTAGACTTTTATTTTAAAATCATATTTATTAATAATCTTAAGTAATTAATAGTTCTATAATAGTAAACAAATCCTACAGATTTTATTTACTGATTAAAATCATACAATCTTGAATCTTTTTAATAGCAGACACTTGTAAATACAGTGCGGGTGACGTGTAATTATCACAGTAATGCTGTTGTGTTCAGCGGTTTATTCATTTGTAAAACTTACCTGCTTGTTAGTTATGAAGGCTGATCTGGTCTGGGCGGTTAAACTATAACTAAGTTAAACTATAACTAACCATTAGGTACATTTAACATTTCTTGTCTACGTAGTGTACGTGACCTTCCTTTTAAAACGGTCTTTTATTATAATTATTTCCCAGATTTACCACAGCATCTGTAAAATATTAGTGAGTTTTTGCTTTTTCAAGTTCCATCTGTTCAAACCATGTCATTCGATGTGCCTTCGAATTTCGAAATGTCCATGTTGTTTTTAAACGCAATTGGTGAAAAGTAACTTTGGCTAATATTCCTTTTCATCTGAACATTTGATAGTCTTGCGCAAATGAATTCTCTGTTTACATCCATATATCTCTAGCTTTTCAGGATAAACACTGCAAACAAGTTTTTGTCATGAGTTTTCTTTCGGTTGATCATGTTTTCTAAATTACCAATTTTAAATTTTTAGAATATTAAAATATAAATAATCAAAGCCACTTTTTGTCTTTGGGCCCATTTAAAATTGAATTCAAATGTGGTAGTTATTTTGGATTTTTATTTATTATTATCAGAATTTTTAGGGGTTTTTTTTAAAATAGTTTTTAGTTTTATTTATAGATGTGAGCTCACCGTGTGAGCTATAAAGCGCAGTTGTTTGTGAACTGGCTTCATTAAAGCCTTTCAGCCTGACCTGCGCACTATTTTTAGACTGATCTTTACAGATGACTATCAGCTTCTCACACAAATCACTTAAAACCGATTCTAGACGCACTTTATTTTCAGCAAACACGTGACACTTATTTTTCAGTTAAAAGATTTAATTTCCATTTGTATTCATTTTGCAAGATAAATGAATTAAATGGCTTTTAGTCTTTATTGGCTCTTGATGCCACTATCTCTCATTAGATGTCTGCTTCGTTTTTCCCTAATGACATGAAACTGGCTTCTTTTGGTTGATTTTCATTTTGTTTGTCAAATGGGATGGTCAAGTTCCATGGCTGAACTGACATATCCTTCAAATATAAGTCTTATTTGTCAAGGTCTTTGCAGTTCTCAAAAAAATTAAATGAGGTACAATTAATACTATTTTGTGATTGATTTTTTTTCCAAGAAGTTCTGAAATGTTTGATTCTATCGTTTTCTTTTACAAAATGAGTATTTCCAAGGAATATCTCTTTTTTTGGCTCTTTTTAAAATGTCAACCTTCCCCATTTTACTCATTTCTCTTGAGATTGAACACCTAAATGTTGGCTCTTTTTTGGCTTTAAATTGAAATGATATTCCCACAAAAATAATAAATTAAATACTCCTTAACATTTTAATTAATTCATCTATCCATCCATCCATCTATCTGCTTATCTATCATCTATCATCTTAATTGGGACCTTCTTTTTTTATGTGACGGATGCAAGACGTTCCCATACCGGCCTTGAGACATGGTTTCTTCAGCGTCTCCTAGATCTTCCTCTGGGCTTCTTACAGGTCCAGTACAAGTCCGTGCATTTTTTCCTGGGAGACATTACTAGGCATCTTGAATCAGATACCTAAGCCACATGATCAATATGGAGAAGCGTCTCTAATCTGAGTTTCTCCCGGGTGTCTGAGCTCAATGCAGTGGCTCAATTCTATGAAGGTCAGAGCGTAGATTGACTAGAGTAAACAGTAGAGCTGCACAATTATGGATAAAATGAGAATCAAGAATTTTTTCACAATTCAAGATCCCAATTCTTTCACGATTCTGGATATATATTTTTTTAATTTAACCCTGAAGATCACCTTATGTATGTGCGCACAAGCTGACAGAGACCGCTCCTCGGAGATCATTGAATTTGGCAGAATTGTATAAATGCTGGATTAAGATCGCGAGGGGTGTAGAACGGATATTGCGTTTTTATTTATTTATTTATTTTTTATTATTATTTATTTATTTATTTATTTATTTTTTTAAATCGAATAATTGTACAGCTTTAACAGTGACCGCAATGATGCTGCCTGTCTTTTTTATTCTCTCTTTACAATATTAGTGAGGATATCTTCACCCACCAGACATTCTTGGGCTCGTCCTCTAGAGTCAGAATCTTCTTTATTGAAAGAGATGGGATCATTCATTGGGCCGGTTGAAGCTGTTGTGTTCTTGCCTCAGATTAACAAACGGTGGCATGCAGCAGCGGGTTAGATATCTGATATCAGCAGACATGCTCTGTTTTGACTTGACTGGAATATTCTCATTCTGTTTTTCACTTTCACTGCCTCTAAAATCACCCACACGGTCAGTGTGTGCCTGGTGTTAAAGCGGTGAAGTTTGGATGCGATGCGTACTTTTCGCAATCTTCTGCCTTCCTTTTTTTCTTCTTGGAGTGTTTTTTTTTTTTTTGAGTAATTGTTGCGTAATCAACCTCAAAAAAACATGAACTCTTGTGCTAACTGAATCTAGCTGCTTCCTTAACTGTGTCTTAACTGTTTATTTAAACTGGCAAAATGTAGCTTGTTTTAATTTTATAGCACTTAATAACCAACAAAAAAAACGATAAGTAATTAATAAGCAATAAATATTTGCACAGTGATGTAAAAGAATCTTTAAATGTAATTTTTTGGCTAGAAACAAACTATTAAAAAAAACTTTTGTCATTATGCAAAGTACATTATATAAAGAGCCAATAGTTAAATTCCAAACACCTTTATGCAGAATGTCGATTTTGCACAAGCTAAGTCATACATTTCAAACATGCTTTTTTAGTTTTTTTACAATGCATATTACATATGTATATTACTTTTATATACACGTTATGCCAATATTTAGTTATATTGTATTATTCATTATCCAATTAAATGTATTTTTTTTTTTTTTTTTGATGGACGTTTTGTCTTGCCATAATCTATTTTTACAACTGGTAACGGTGGGAGGGGGGGGTAAAATTTAAGTGCTTTAAATAATATTAATCATATCTGACAACTTGTCATTATTAATCTTCTTTTATATAGTATTTCATCTAATTCTGAATTAATTTCAATAACAGACACTGATGTCTTCTAATGAAATGTTTATTTATTTTTTTTTTTTTTTATTAATACAATGTGTTCGATAGTCAGTTGGAAAAATATGTTAGTAGCTTCATGCATATAAAATATCTTAGCAAACGATCGGCTAACAATCCCTGAATTTTGAACTTTGTGTTTTCCAGTAAAAAGTAGTTGGTTATTACCATTAGTAAACATTTTACTTTCAGATTTATTTTTTGTCTACTTTAAGCTGGAAAATACTGCTGACCTCTTCTTCCTTCCGCTTTTGGCATGTTTAATAGGACGAGGAGTAGAGATGCAAAGATTTGAGTTTTGGGAGCTTGTTCTTTACTGTACACAATACTGTCCAATATTTTTCTGGATGCCCGAGGCTAACTTAAGACCGAGGCCAAGAAATCCATGTCCAGTGGCGACTCCGCAGCCAATGGGATGAGCGTTCATTGCGTCTGTTGGGGCTTCTGCTGTGGTCTTGGATTATAAAAGATTCATGAAAACCTGGTGAATAATTCATCTTCTACAGTTACCTCTTCTCTTTTTTTCTTTCATTGCCCCTGAGTGTGCGCTCTCAAATTCCTCAACATCCCTCGCATTCAGGCCGAGAGGTCTCCTCCTCTGCGCAGGAAGTGGTTCACCGCCAATCCTGTTTTTAACTGCTGCTTGAATCCTGGTGTCTATTTATAGGTGCAAAGCATGAAACGGGTTGTTATTAGGCTACAGGGTGAAAAACATATAGATGTGTGTTTGTTGTTTTATGGAGTTTATTCTTTTAGATAGGGTTTCATGAATTTAATAGTGACTTTATTTTAAGCCCTTTAACACAACATAATTGATACAAAGTGATCTACGGTAATATATATGATCAAATGGGTGATAATATAAATAAAAACAGCAGGTAATAAAAGAAAAATCAAACTTAAACCTAATTTAACAATCAATCAAACTTAAACCTAATTCATATTTTTGTGAATTGTTAGTTATAGTAGGCAAGACTGAATAATTCCGGCATTAACCAATGTTTTTTTTCTTTTGTTTTTTTTTTTCTGTTCAGTTCATTCATAATTGTTTGTGAATTTTGGTTTCCTCCACTCCCGGCACTTTTTTTTTTTTTTCATTCTTTCATTGAATTAGATTGGGTACTTTAGGGAAATTAATAGGAACATTTGGCAGAAAAAAAATAATTAATTAAAATTTAAATCAAATATTTTTTTAAATATGTGTTCTCCTATATTAAGATTCTAAATAAAATGTATAAGAAGTTATAATTTTTGTTTTATTGTTTTTTTGTCTTTTTGAGTGATTGTGTTTCTTTTTCTTTTAAACCAAGAAATGTGGATTTTACAAACGCTATACCCGACTATTTTGCATAGTTTTGCATTGTATTGCAAATATATATACAATGCATTTGCATTGTATAGTTTACTCCCAACGTACATTTCTACTATGGAGATCTAAGAACCACACAAGCGTCGGCTAGATGTACAAGACTCCATTTTCCAAGTCTCATTGATTCTCCGAAGCTGCTCAAGCCGCAGTGACTTCGATTAAAAGTGCCACTTGAGTATTGATGCTGTCGCAACCCAACATTCATCCCAGTGTCGGCATCTACAAACAAAAGAGCCTGTCTGACCACACAATGCCACCGCTCAATGTCGTTCGTGACAATTCCGTGGCTGTTCTTCCGTAATGATGCAATGCACAACCAAGCACCGTGCCTCCAAGGAAGGGCCATGGAGTCGAGAAAGGCAACCAGTGAATATGCGAGTGTGAGATGTGGAAGGGAATCTTTGAGGATTTCACTCCCACGCAAGATTTTTACCATATGGCCGTTAGTAACCACAAACCAGCCATCTTCATGTTCTTCTGAAGCAGCCGTCCAATAGGCCTCCAATATGTTTTTTTTTTTTTTATTTCAGCTCTAATTAAAGTTGTTTTTATTCCTCTCTTTCCCAGGCTGACTGAACCTTCTGGCTACCTGACAGATGGACCCATCAACTACAAGTACAAAACCAAGTGTACCTGGCTGATCGAGGGCTAGTAAGTGTCTTTTTCTTCCCTTTTTTCCGACAGATTTTGTTTTTGCGCACACTTCTCCTTTGCTTGATTGTTGAATACGCCTCTTCTATCTTTACAGGATGTTTGCTTTTGTAACCGTACCGTTGCTTTTTTAACTGCACAGAAAAGTTGCACTATGTTCTCATAGTGGATCGCACATTCTTACCCAACATTTCATCACCTTTTGTTCCGCAGCCCCAACGCAGTCCTGAGGTTGCGATTTAACCATTTTGCGACTGAATGTAGCTGGGACCACATGTATGTTTACGACGGAGACTCTATTTATGCACCTTTGGTGGCGGTTTTCAGGTGAGCGTCACCAGTTTGGTTATGCGACCTTTCGCATTATGGAGCCAAAGAATTGATTTTTAAAATGACATGAAAAANGGGGGGGGGGGGGGGTATAAGTTCTTTCAAAATTAGCGTGCAGTCCTAACTTGTTCTAAATCGAAATGAATTCTAAATAAATTATTATATAAATTATAAATATATACACATATAACCCTTTCACGGGCCGGATCTGGCCCACGGGCCGCAGGTTGGACATCACTATATTAAGATGAAAAATCTAAACTGATTTCCCAGAATATTTTTTTTGGGTCTTAACTGGATTTTACCTATTTATTTCTTGCACAGTGGTCTCATTGTCCCTGAAGAAAAAGGAAACGAGACCGTTCCTGAAGTGGAAACCAATTCAGGCTACGCACTCCTGCACTTTTTTAGTGACGCCGCCTATAATCTGACCGGATTTGAGATCTTTTATTCGTGAGTATCCAGCAAGATGACTTTACCTCAGCATTATTTGTGAAAAGGCCTGCGGATTCAGCTAGGGTGTGTGTAATTACACCTCGATGCTGGTTCCTGGTCTGTATAATCAGCATCTTAGTCCCATTCATTACACTCTCCATATTGGTTCCTTTTAATTCATTTGTGTATTTTTTTTTTCTCGATTGGTTGCTTTTAAAATCCCCTCTTTTCTTTCCTTTGCAGAATCAACTCATGTCCGAACAACTGCTCGAGCCACGGAAAGTGCACGTCAGGGAACTCGATAGCAAGTCGCTTGTATTGTGAATGCGATAAATACTGGAAGGGCGAGGCCTGCGACATCCCGTACTGCAGGAACAACTGCGGCAGTCCTGATCACGGCTACTGCGACCTCACCGGCGAAAAACTGTGCGTGTGCAACGACAGCTGGCAAGGTAGTTCCTTCTCTTCACGTCTCAGCTAACAAAGGTGTTCTTTCTACCAGACTTTAGAGAATATGAGGTTGGATTTTCCAACAGTGAGATGGGATTAGACCCAAACTCAGTTTCACTAAGGGCTAAATCAGCATAATGGCTGTCCTCAAAGGGCTGGATGTAACTTATACATGGAACTAAATGTAATGTATAATAAATGTAACTACTCCTTAATGTTAAACAACTCACTAGTTATTATAACTGAATCAAATGACATTTGTAGTTGAGTAGAAAACTTCTGCTTGTTGCTCTAATATAAATTTTGTCAGCTTATGAAAACACACATAACTCTATTAATGAAGGATCAAACTGTCCAAATTGTGGGAAATGTAGCTTTTGGTCAACGCACACTCTTTAATTTATTTTTTGGTGTTTATTTTTAGACGCTCAAAACTTTTAAGCTCTGGGCCAGGTCCGGCCTTGAATTTGACACATGTGGATTAGAAAGTTTTTGTTATGTTTCGATGCTTGTCATCGTCTAGCATTGCATCTTTATCAGGCTCTATGTCTTGCCAAAGATTTTATTCGCATACAATATTGACTTTTCATGAAGTTAGTCTGACCCTGATTCTTTCAGACTGATGAGCCTAAACACATTTAGACTTAATATTTTAACAGCGGTGCAGAAGAACACGAATCTGTGACTTGTTGGTAATAAATGTCATTTATCCATGACTGGATGGAATAAAACGTTACTTTTAAATGTGTTTTAAGTTTGTTTGATACGTAGATGTGCTGTTTCTTCCGCTGTAGGTCACCATTAAGCATGTAGCTGTGTAAATTGCATCATGAATCGGTGACGGAAATCATAATGGACTGTTGTTGATTATAATTGATATCGATTCTTTGTTGCAGCGTTCGGGTAGCTTTTAAGGACATGTTTGATTTTAAAGTGGATATCAAAAAACATGTATCTATTATTAACGACAAAAGCAGTGAAAACTCCACAGGACTTAAAGGAAATGAATTATAAAGTTAATGAGAAAAATAAACCTTAATTAAGACACGGGAGGACATCATAACAGTCTTGGTTTGCATGATGTGAGAGAATATCGTAATATTTGTTGAACTTTAAAAAAAAAGTACTAACAAGTTTAAATTTTTTGACAATAAAAAATAAGTTTTGTTTTTGTCACTCTGTCCATCACTTTGTCTGTATAATTGTCTGAATAATTTCCAGATGGAAAACCCTAGACAGGCTCGAAGAAAGGCAAATGTGTCGCTCCTAACCGCTCACTCTTCTTCCCTTCAGGTCCAGACTGCTCTCTGACGGTCCCATCCACAGAGTCGTACTGGATCATGCCCACGGTCAAGCCTTTCGGAGCTTCGCTGGGAAGAGCGTCCCATAAGGCTGTGGTGCAGGAAAAGGTCATGTGGGTTGTCGGTGGTTACACGTTCAACTACAGCAACTTTCAGATGGTCTTAAAGTAAGATTAAGTGCGGTGTGACGCAAAATTACAGAAACTGTTGTTTTGTTAATGCTTTAATTTTATACACTTGAAATGTTATAGACTTGAAATATCGAAGGGCATTTATTTAACCTTATCTATTCAGGTTTTTCCTCATTCTGTTTTTATCAATTTTATCTTAAATATTGTTTGTTAAAATTAAATTACATTTATTTTGTACATCTGCTGTATGTAAATTTGTGTTTTTCAGAGCAACAGTTTTCTTTTAATCCAAATTGTATACATTTTGCAGATACAAACTGTCCAGTTTTCTTAATAAATAATTTGCATTTATTTGCAGTTACAATCTTGAAAGTGGCATTTGGAACACCGTGCCAGTTAGTAGCGGACCCCTGCCGAGATATGGACACTCCTTGGCACTACATCGTGTAAGACTATTATGGTTTCATGTTCTGCACAATGTACATTACATTTGGTTCCTCATTGCTGCACACACTGCATACTATTCATCTGTTTATAACACATCACTTCTATAATTCTCATTACTTTACTGTTTATTTCCATGAACATGTATATGTCTATGTTCTATATTTATTTATGTGTTATCTGTATATATAACTCATATGCACTTCTGGTTAGATGCTAACTGCGTTTCATTGTCTCTGTACATGTACCTTGCACAATTAAAACTAATCTAATCTAATTATAATACTCGGTCAGGTACACTTTCCTCGAAGTTTAAGTTTTATTTTTCTATTAGTTATTTTAGCAAAAGTGAAATATTGTTCTTAGATTGTTTTTTTTTTTTTTCTCTTCAGAATGACATCTATATGTTTGGCGGCAAGTTGGAGATGGGTGCCAGTAACGTAACAGATGAACTGTGGGTGTTCAACATACCCAGCATGACGTGGTCACAGAAGTTCCCCAGTGTTCCTGGTCACGGCCAGGTCTACGCAGTGGAAGGACACTCTGCTCATATAGCGGAGCTGGATAACGGGGATGTGGTGATGGTGGTCATATTCGGCTACTCCTCAATCTACAGCTACATCAGCAGCGTACAGGAATACAATATCTGTGAGTCATTTATCACCAGAATAATGATGGGGGGGTGATTTATTCATTTATCGTTTGTTGCCTGTAGATGGCACTGTTGTTCCTAGTCTGAAGCAGCTAGAGCATTATCTCAGAGGGAATTTGTTATTATAACTATAAATATTATAAATTCGATTAGGAATATATATATTTTAACTGTACATGTTGTATAATATACAGAATAATACTATGTACTACATACACTTCAGAATATTTCTTACTGCATTCTTATAGTATACTCGTTTTGTATTACAACATGGCCTCAAGTCAGTCTCTCTCTCTCTCTCTCTCTCTCTCTCTCTCCCTCCC
>SOMO01000003.1:237384-262360 GCA_028128575.1 Paedocypris carbunculus | reverse complement strand
TTGCTTTAGTCCCACAGTGCTCATTTTTAGTGTTTAACTGTTATGCGACATGTTTTTATTACTTTTCTTACCATTATTTTATCAGTTAAGTCAGTTTTTTGGGATTAAACTAAACGGCCATTGTCACTGATTAATTTTGTAAATTGGGGTACTACAGTACTTGCGTATGCTTATACTATGTTTTTTTTATACCCACACACATACATACATAGTTTAAGTGGACATTGCCACAATAAGATATATAAATGTATATGTATATTTATCAGAATCAGAAATTCTATTTTATTCTATACACTCACAAACTTTGATCCATGATATATATCCAAAATATGAATACAATTAGAAAAATAGCATTAAATGGAAAAAAAAAAAAAAGTTGCCCATGCTAACAAATTTTGCACAATGTACGTACATATACAGATACTCTATTCACATATATAAATCAATCATATATACTGTTCTTACATTTTTTTGGTCCTATTAAGTAGAAAACACTACTGTGCTTATGATATAAAATTACATTTTTTTCATTTGATGCTAACCATAATTTGTTTTTATAATCGCAGCATGTGACGAATGGAAGGTCCTTCCAAAACCGAACTTGCACAGAGATGTGAATCGCTTTGGTCACACAGCCGTCACCAGCAACGGGTGAGACCCCTGACCAAACGATTTACCCCGACACACTCCCACTGTGCTGATACGCACTCTTTTTCTGTCTTTCAGGTCCATGTATGTGTTTGGTGGCTTCTCCAGTGTTCTCCTGAAAGACGTGCTGATCTACAGGCCTCCGAGCTGCGAGGCTTTTCACGGGCAGGTTCTCTGTGAGGCGGCCGGCCCCGGCGTGCGCTGCGTGTGGAAGGGGGGCCGCTGCGTGCCATGGGAGCCAGGAGTCAGTGCCGCACCTGCTCCGTTCTGCCCCGCCAAAGCTGGTAGGTGTCTGGTTAGGTAGGCCCACAAAGGCTCCTCCGTCACCCCTAGTTTACTCGTTTTCCATCTCGCCCGAGGCAGGACAGCGGGATCATCCCAGTCCGTGTGTTTGCTCTTTTGCCCGGTGTTAATTACAGTCTAATGGAACGGGTTCAAGCTGTCTGAAACAGACCCGGAGAAGAGTTTCCTCTTCTGCCCACAGGCCTGATCACAACACAAGCCATTACTCTGAACCAGACGGAAATCAGTCTGTCCTTTTAGCGCGGTTTCTCATCCTCGGCTTGATCTGGTTTTCGTTTGAAGGGATGTTCAAGTCTACGTGATGAGACGAATATATATGATCTTTTGAAGAATATAATGTAGTTATTATTGGTTCTAAATCACTGGCTATAAAGAAACTTTTTTTATAATGATTGATGTTGGGAATTGTGGTCTGAATTGAAGCTTTTAAGTGTTTTTTAATCACCTAATTGGTAAATATTAATTAAATATAAAAAAATTACAATGTGTCGAGCGTTCAAACTTGAGACGATTGTTTTTTTGTTGTTTCACATCCTTTTTACAACGACATTTATCTTCAATTGCATGATGTCATGTTATCAAAGCCAGTTAATTTTCCAATAATAAGGCTTCTTTGATTCCTCACTTAAGTCTCGGCGTTTGAAGCTTTGTGCTTAGAAGTCAAGGCAGAATTGAGGATGTTTTGATGAGCGCTACTTATAGTTTTATTTGATATTTTAGTGTTGTTTGTGCAAGATCTTTCGCTCTTTTGAAGCATACAGTAGTTTATTATTAAATAATTAATTAAATTAATTAATTAATTAATTTATATAAAAAGGTATTGAGTTATTCACATTTGTTGCTTTTTTTCCCCCCTGACAATACTTTCACATCCTTTCGATCTTGTTTTTCTCCAGCCACCGTGGACGAGAGATGTTACCGCTTTTCCGACTGCTCCAGCTGCACAGCCAACACCAACGGATGTCAGTGGTGTGACAGCAAGAAATGCATCTCGGCCCTCAGTAACTGCAGTGCTGTAAGTCGCCCTGCAGGGGGCAGTAGTGTCACACTAATTCTGTTTGCCAACACTTCCTGTACAATCTTTTCTGCTCCAATGTTAGACGGTGAAGAATTTCACCAAGTGTCCGATCAGAAACGAGCAGATTTGCAGTAAGATGTCCAACTGCAAAAGCTGCTCCCTCAACCTCAGCTGCCAATGGGATCCGCAGCAGCAGGAATGCCTCACTCTCACTGGTACCAAATTATTTGTTTGTACATTTTTTGAATAAACAATAATAGAGACTGAGAATTGTTGTAAGACTGGGTTTTTATGTTTTTGTCAGATATTCCTATCCCATTGAGGCTCTGTTCACACTTCCATCTCTTAGAAATGGTTAAAATGGCTTAGGACTTGTATGAAAAAAAAATGATTGATTGATTGCCAACCCGTTCAGCGTTTCATATTTTATTAAAACTTTTCAATTACATTTTTATTAGTGAGTTTAAGCCGTTTACCAGGAAACCGCATTACGCTTTGGCCAAGCGCAATCATGTTATCTCAGGAGAGCCTGTAATGCTTTCTGCCAGACAGGTAGATCGGATAGTGCTCGGACTGTTTTGGATCTCTTCCCTTCACCATCTTCTCATTTGGAATCTTCCCAAAGAACTCATTTGTGTGGCTTCTGCTGCATTTTGGCTCGTCTGCGTTGTAAACCGAAGCCTGACGTGTCTTCAGACGGCAACATCTTATACTCAACGCGCTGTAAATTTGCCAGAATTTAAAACGCGTTTGTGCTCGGCATTTAGCGCTGTGGAAATGTTTTCCTGAGTAATTGGATTGAATTAGTAGTTGTATTTTATTTATGCATCTTCATTCGTTTTAAAGCAGGGATTGTTGTTGTATGTGCTTTTCTGCCGTCTCTGAATGAAGAGAATGAAAAGAGACAGAATATTACAAATGCTAGATATTATAAAGTCTAGATGTTATAAATATAAATATTATAAATATTAATATTGAGACGTGTCCGACAATCTAATCAGACAAGCATTTTTGCCATCATGTTTGATAATCAACGTTTGATAATTCTACCACTGCTCGAGGGGGTCATAGTTATTATTTTAGTATTTCACATATAAGTTTATTTGTAACTATACATGCATTCAAAAAGAAAAAGTGTCGTTTTATTGGCGTGGGTTTGGGAACCATTGATCAAAGACCTATTATTTTATGTTTTTCTGCAGCCCAGCTGTGTGGAGACGGATGGAGCAATGTTGGCGAGGCCTGTCTGCAGATCAACTCCAGCAGAGAGAGCTACGACAACGCTCAGCACTACTGCAAGAACCTAGAGGGGAACATCGCCTCCCTGACCTCGGCCAAACAGGTGGACTTTGTTCTGGAGGAACTGCACAAGTACCAGCAGAAAGGAAAGGTTCGACTCAAACTAGCTTATCTTTGGAAAATATTTCAGGTTTTGTTTGTTCAAAAATAGTTCAAACTTTTTTATTTTTATTTTATTTTAATTTTAATATTACATTTTTTATATATATTCATGTTTCAATTTACATTTTTTGCATTTACTTGACAATACATTTTTTTTTTTTTTAAAGATATTTTAAAGAAGTCTTTTTGTTCTTCCCTTATCCCTAATGTCTTTCTATAGTAGCCGATCGGTTCTTCTGTTCAGTATGTTCTGGCCCAGATTTGGCCTGCTCTCACTGCTGTGTGTTCTTGTGTTTGCTATGCAGAAATTGTCTCCGTGGGTGGGCCTGAGGAAGATCAACGTGTCATACTGGTGCTGGGAGGACATGACTCCATTCACAAACACCTCTCTCCAGTGGCTGCCCAGTGAGCCCAATGACTCGGGCTTCTGTGCTTATCTGGAAAGAGCTCAGGTCTCCGGCCTCAGGGCCAATCCGTGCACTGCCAACACAGATGGCCTCATCTGTGAGAAACCAGTCGGTGAGTCTGTATTCATTCATTTATTTCATGTCTCTCTCCTATTCCCAGAATGCTCAACTGTTGCATTTTCCGAACCTCTCCATTTACATTTACATTGGTTCCCTGACTTACAAATGTCCTTTCTAACGAAAAACCAGAGTAATGAAATGCGTCGCCGTGAAAATGTCGTCCCGAGATGCGAAAAATAAATAAATAAAAAAATCTCTATACGTTACAAGCGCGTCTTTTTCTTTTTGCGAGCATGCATGAATGAGAGTCCAGAAGTGGAAAAAACAGTCATCTAATCCTCACGTACATAAAAAAAGCAACAAAAGCACTGGTTAGTTTCATATTGCTTTGAAAATATAAAATAAGCTTGTATTCTCCTAGAATTTGTGTTACACTCTATTAAGTCTGGGCGGAACATTCTGATGGCGTCAGTTCCGTGTTCATTCTCCAGCAGATTTGCATGACGTAATTCAAAGATGGCGGTCACCGTTCATGTGAGATTGTCCGCTGTATTACAGTATATATATTGTACCTTTATAAACAATTGCCAATGGGCAAATTAAACAACTACTTTGTAGCATGTTTTTATTACATTTATTAGCAATAGTTTATCATTTGTAATGAAAAATGTATCTCCGAGTTCACAAAGTCATTGCGTTAATTAGACAAATTACATGTAAAATGCAGCTCAGCTAAAGTAATTCCCGCCTAACAAAATGGCCGTCGGCACGGATTAATTTTGTAAATTGGGCCACCACTGTAATTTGTTCCAGCGACCTTGGGTTTCTCAATGCCGCTATATAAATGCAATATATAACCAAATAAATAAATAAATAAACATGTCGGTGTTCTCTCTCTCTCTCACAGTGAGCCCGAACCAGAACGCCCGGCCGTGTAAGATGCCCTGCTCTTTGCGAACCACCTGCGAGAACTGCACCAGTCAGGCCATGGAGTGCATGTGGTGTGGAAGCACTAAACGTTGCGTGGATTCCAATGCCTACGTCATTTCCTTCCCGTATGGCCAGTGTTTGGAGTGGCAGACCGGAGACTGCGTGTGTGAGTGTTTTTGATCCTATTTTTCTGTCCTTTCTATTGTTAAATAACTAAAATTTACTTAAGTAGAGTATCCATTACAAGTCACAACAAAGTGCACATTTTTTTTTTTTTTACTTTTTTTTACTTTTTTTGGTGAATGAACCAAGAAGAACTGGCTTCTCTGTCGTATTTGATTTTAAAATCTCAGACGTCAACAAACAAATATGCAAGTTGTGTCATCGTGTTGTCGTAGCTACCGTTCTTTAAAATACGGAGTCACCCCATATTTGAGAATGAAATTGCATGTCCTGTTTTGAATCAATACGGGACGGTTTTTGTCCCATATTTATCATGTTTTTTAAAGCAGCGTCTAATGCAAATCATTTCACGCTCATTTTATGAACACGCCCCTTTTCCTATTTCTGACTGGGTAATACTCAGCGTCATTGTTAGTTTGAACGTCTTTTTAACTGTCTAGTGAAGAGGTCTTCGTGTTTTAAGAGATAATAAAAATGTTACTAAAAAATGTAAAAAATGGGCGATGTTTCTTCCTGCTTATCTCGTAATTTAAATAAATGAACACTTTACTTAGTGTATTTAGGGTATTTAGACCCCCCCCCCCCTCCATTATAGCGGTATTATACAGACACTAGCGAATATTGTTATATTAATTTGTACTCGTACCACTCATACTGCCCATGCCACTGTCAATGCCCAGTGTTCTTTTGGTTAATTATTTATCGCTTCTCGAAAGGAGAGACGCCAGTATTGACTTTGGCAGGCGATTGTCAGATTCTCACAACCTCCTGTTCTTGGAAAGGTTTTAATTGCACGCGCTTTTTCGATCCTACCTTCTCAAAAGAACTATTTCCTTGAAAGCCTTCAGCAAAAGTACACAACCAATCCCAGTCGGCAACCAGTGACGTTTCGTTTTCCCTCGCCGTCAGATTTGTTGTTTCATCCCATTAGCTGCTCCGCTTGGCCTCTGATCCGCCTGTAATGTGCAATTAGTCTTTCAATTTGTCTGGCTAAGCATTCGCTCTTCCATCTTGCCCGCTCTCCTCATTTCTTATTGCATGTGTTGGCACGCTAAGTGATAGAAACGTGATTGCGAACGGCGCGATTGCGTGGAAATATTCTCCTGGGAATTCAGGCGGATTCTTTCTCTCAAACTCTTTCTTCTTGATTTTTCATTTGATTTTTATTGTATTTTTCCTTACAGTTTTTGATGCTCGACGTGTTACTTTCCGAGAAACCTTCGTTCTGTGCCGCCAGTCGGAACATGGCCTGCTTGGTTTAAAAAAAAAAAAAAAAACGGGCAAATTTAGTCTGTCCTTCAGACCGGAGTCTCATAATGTCTTATTTCTCTCACTCAGACGGTGAGATAAGTGAATGTGGGCAGGCATGTCAAAGCCGGGACTGTAGTCTGTGCTTTTGACAAGCTTAGATTTACAGATAGAACCTTCATTTATGCTCGGTCTGATGGAAAATGAATTAAAAGCTCTGATCCAAAAGGACAGACAATCTCTCCTCCTGAGGAAACCTTTGTCACTTCAATATATCTTTCCATTCCAATGATGGTCAGCGAGCATTTTTGCTCTCGTGTCCAAGCCGTTGTCAGCCGTGCTTTGTTCTGCTTTTATTCTTTCTTTCATTGGGTTGCTCTGTCTCAGTTGGGACAGCATGAGTTTGGCTGAAGAAAACAGAAGCCATCGCTTTTCAGACTTGTGAACTTTCAGTCAAAATAATGTACACGCTTCTTTAAATTAAGATGCCGTGTATTGCCATCTCTATTCTATTGGCCGTCTATTGTGTTGGTTAAAAAAGTTGGTAGACAGATAAGAATATTTTTTTTATATTGGACTTTTTTTAAAACTAGTTAATCTCTGTTAACTCTGAAAATGTTTTCGGACTTTGCAAATGATCAAAATGAAAAACAAAAAACAATGTTNAAACGTTTAACAGTGAGAAACAAATCTCACTGTCTCACAACAAAAATTGCACAAGGCCAGCACATTGCACTTTTTGCTTTTGCATTTTACTACAAGAATTGATTTTCATATCGTGAATAATTTAAAATTATTTTAAAATAATCTTTTAAAACTTTATTTTAGTAGCTCAGCTCAGGTTGACCAATCTATCAGCCGCAGGAGGAAAAGACCCTCAGTATGGCATCAGTCTGTGACTGAAGGAGCTCAGATGAGTCCATGATCTTAGACTATGTGTTTCAGTTTGTCACAATCCTGTTTGTTTCCCCAGCATCTCTCATTTACACTCTCATAACGCAAATGTGAGGCTTGGTGCTGTGAACATGCTCGGCACTTGATGCTGAGGGTCCATAAACTCAGCATAAGCATCATTACTACACACTTTTCAGTTGTGACTGTAATAGCCGTTACAATTCTAGCATGTATAATGTTGTTATTTAGATAAAATTCCACTTTTTGTGAATATTCAAAACCACCAAACCAAAGGAAAGCAAGAAGTTAAGTTCAATGTTTCACTACGTACACTGCAAAAGAAGACGTTTCGATATGAGTCTAGTAAAATTGATGGAATCAAATATTATTTATGATGTCAGATAAAACTACAAACTTTCCTTCTGCAGATGAAGTTTGATAGTTGGTTGTGGTGAGAAATTACAAAAAGTTGAGCAAGGAAGTTCTACACTTTTAACAAAATTGTAATTTTTTTAAAACTTGTCACAATTTCTCATATAGATGTTTTTTTTTTTTTTTTTGGAATCACTATTGTTAATCAAACTGTATAAATACAAATAAATGAAACTGAATTTTTGACAAATTCAAAAGTTGAAAACCATTATTATTATAGATTGGATCTTCAGATGCAGATGTTTTTAATACGTGTTTTATGTTCCTTTTGATTTTTATTTTGAGAAAAACAAAAATGGATAGGTTGTAGGTTTTTTTTTTTTTTTTTTTTTTTTTTTTTGAGTAAAAAAAATTGATAGGTTGTAGGTTTTTTTTTTCTCTTTTGGAAGCTAATTTCTGTCTGTTTAGGGCTTGTTTTGCCTTACTTTTACTCATTGGTTAATCATCTCTCTTTCTTTCCGTGTTTTAGCTCAGAACTGCTCCGGTTTGCGGACGTGCACCGTGTGTTTGGAGCAGCCTGACTGTGGCTGGTGTGGAGACCCCAGTAACACAGGCCGAGGTCAGTGCATGGAGGGCTCTTACCGTGGACCAATGAAGACCCTCTCCAGCAACAGCCAGGAAATGGTTCTAGAGATGGGTCTCTGCCCTAAAGAGCGGAGCTTTGAGTGGGCCTTCATTCAATGTCCTGGTAAGACCAACACATCTATACGTACAGTAGGAACTCACACTTCATGACATTTTTATATTTAAATCGAACCTCTTTGCATACATAATTTTTTGAGGGATAATTAAATATGAAAG
Organism: Paedocypris carbunculus; assembly: GCA_028128575.1. Taxonomy (NCBI): domain Eukaryota; kingdom Metazoa; phylum Chordata; class Actinopteri; order Cypriniformes; genus Paedocypris; species Paedocypris carbunculus. Next base: position 254,035 of record SOMO01000003.1, on the reverse strand, counting down.
TCTTCACTTCCAGTTCCCCTTGTTCATTCATTTTAAATCAATGCACCCACTTTTCACTTTCTGATTCATGAGGAGATGGAGACAATTATAACCCTGAAGGCGGGACGCACACACACTGTATATGGGGCCAACCAATAACAGAGCGGGATACACAAACACACACATTCGCACTCACACTGACATTGATGGGAAATTTTGTAGATGATTCTCCTAAACGTATGTTTTATAGACTATTTGAGGAAACTGGAGACTTGGAGAAAACCCACGCAAGCACTGAGAAAAAAAAAATAATAAAAATATATAAAGCATTGTTTTTTTTTTTTATTTTAAAAAAAAAAAAAACCCATTCATTAGCATTAGCCACACGCCATACATTCTCACACTTGTTCTGCATATAAACTGTCTTTTTGTTTTCTAGCGTGCCAGTGCAATGGCCACAGCACTTGTGTGAACGGCTCCGTGTGCGAGCAGTGCCGTAATCTCACCACCGGGCTGCATTGTGAAACATGTTTACCTGGTTTCCACGGGGATCCGACCAACGGTGGAAAGTGTCAAGGTGAAAATTTTTCAGTAGCGTTTCTTTGCGAATGCTATCAGCGATAAGAGCTTGCGATCAGATGGTTGCAGGTTCTAGATTATTATTTCAACATCCATGTAATACATGTAATATAAAGAAATATTATTTTATAACTCTTTTTATATCTGCAAAATCTTTCAACCAACTTTAGTTTTGGGACCTGTCGTGGTGGGCTGGGACTGTGACGGCGAGATCTTGTTTTGCGATGGGTTTGACCAATCAGAGAAAGGAGTCAAAAAAGTCCCAAACATACGCACACCTTGTTGCTCACGTACAACTTTTTTGGCACTGATTTGATCCCGTTGAAACATGGCAGTGCGTGTTATGTGTTATGTGTTCATATGTTTGGGTGAATCGTGTAAATGCTGGATTAAGGAATCGAGATCTTGATAAATTAACGCCTAATTGTGCAGTTCTATGTCTTATATGCATGAGTACATATACTGTACTAATACTAAGCTTGGTAGGAAACAAACACTTGCATAAGCTGAGATGCTACAGAGGATAAATCACACATGTCTGCTTTTTTCCAAATGGCCTCTGAGATATCAGTTTTCAGAACCGCTTGGAGACCCTTTGTGAAACCTTATATGTTGTTATTACCCACTATCCACACATGTGAGGCGAGACCCCCATCAGCGGGGTTTGACACTAATAGCTAGTGAGTGTGGTTGTCCAGAAGCCATTTGGAGAATGGGTCTCTCTTTTAAAATTGTTCCTAATCTGCTGTTGGAGTTTTATTGTGTGTCTTTGTATGTTCATGACAGAATAATGGTATTTTTTTTGTATGTGCCATGTTCATCTACCGACCCTGGTTCTCACTTTCCAGCAGGCCACATTACACACACTCTCAGGTTTCCTGTAAGCTGGACACTATCCTCAAAAGCCACCTCACTAACAAGAGGACGCAGCTTTTGAAATCCACACGAACAGGATGTAACTGTTATGGCTGCTGGCAGAAAGTTTAGCCTGTTGGACAAAAGACTGTCAGATCCCTGAGCGGATGTCGGCTGATAGATGTTGTTGGTAAAGCTAGTTCCACTGCGCTTTATTGGCCCAGAACTATGAATCTTTTCGGCATAATTCTGTCTTGTAGCATTTTAAGAGTAGAAATGTATGATAGATTGTTTCTTCTATTTTTTTTTTTTTTTTATCATTTATTTTTTTTGTTTGTTTGTTTTTAATAATGTTATAATAATAATATATATATAATTTATTTAATATAATGTTGTTGTTTTTTTTTACAATATCTGCAATTTCTGTCAATCCTAGCTTAAAAAAACTATGGCGTTTCTAAATACTAGGAGTCTATTTTATTTACACTTTATTTTGGTTAATTTGGGACCAAATCGTTTGGCCATAATAAATGGCTGGTTCATATGTATTATTATTACATATTATCAAAATAATATTTTGTTAATGTTTAAAACGCATACAACAAAGTTACACGGCACTGATTCCAGATCAGTCAGATCAGTTACCACGACAACTGGAAACTGTTGTTCTGATGAAAGTGAACGTTGTCCTTTTTCTGCATATTGACCTTTTATATAGACAACTGTACAAGGATTGTTTTTCGACAATTTTAGATTTTTGGTTAGATTAAGCATTTGTTGAGATTAAACAGTGTCCCAAGATACTCAACTGTATTTCGCATAACCCTTGTCTCTTTGCTTTTAAATATATTGAACTGGTTTTAACATAAAATTAACTCTAAATGTTCTTTTCTAGCGTGCAAATGCAACGGCCATGCCAATGTCTGCCAGGTTCTGACGGGCAAATGCTTTTGCACCACCAAGGGCATCAAGGGCGACCAGTGCCAACTGTAAGTATTCCAGTCGAATCTCCATCATGCACCATCATAAGATAAAGCATAAGCACTATGACACTAAGTATGAGTAATATCAGACACTATAGAACTGAATTAATACTCCTTTTTAAGTCCATTCAGATGAGCCACAGTTCCATCCAGTGCAGACACAGCATTTTGTGCGTGTTCGTGTGCATTTGTGTGTGTGCGCACGTCCTCTTCAATAACACTTATGGATATAGTGGAGAGATGTGGGCGTGTGCGTTTGTGCCAATGAGACGTTCCTCTTTTAGAATAATGAACCTGGAGAGGTTGGCTGCATTGTTGCGTGTGCATACGTGACACGTGGGCGTGAACCCAGTTCTCCCACTCACTCATTCTTCTGTCACTGAAACAAGAGGCTGGCAAACGCTGTGTGGAATTCTGGCCTTCAACCGGGGATGTTGGTGCTTTTGTTTTTGCTTTTAAGCTCAGAACGGCGACAGATGCTTTGTTCAGGCCTGACGTTAGAACATATCAGCGGCTCATTTTGAAACCTTAATGGCTTTATGTGACATGAAAACCACAATCTCTGTCTTGTTTTTGTTCTTCATGCTGATATACACGTGCATATACATCCCAATTGATATGTAGAAGATTTTTTTCGTGTTTATTCCCTTCCAGTTTGTCTTATAATACAGCGTGCCTACCGGTGCTTGAGAATGCTTGAGTTTCAATTGTGTTCAATTGGCCTTAAAAATGCTTGGTTTTTAAATGCAGTTCTTGAAAATGCTTGACAATTTAGTCATTATTATTTCACAACAAACTATTAGTATTGTTTCAGTGTTGCTCTGTGATTGGCTGTTTATTCCGAACTAGTTTTGTTTTAGTGTTGCTCTGTGATTGGTTGGCTACTAAGGGGTGTGTCCGGCCTTCTGGCTCAGAGTTGCTGGTATTGGTTCACAGTCCACGTGACCCAGAAATTGAAAAGGAGGTCAAACTATGAATAGGAGGAGGAAACGACGTATTAATTTGGTTCATCTATTCTAACCAAGTCTTTCACAAACCCTTTCCATTTTAACATTTGTCCTATCTCCAGCTTCTTTTAAATAAACAAAATGTCCTTCAGACCCCCAAAAGCCCCCCTTTATCATTTTATTATGTGCACACACCCGACCTATTTACCGTCATTTAACATGTATTTGTCAATCTGTGCTCACTTTTAATTTAACACAATCAAACCAAGCCAAGTCTATTGAAGATGTGTGCAAGCGTGTTCATTACAAGGAGAAATGAGCGTGCGGCCTGTTTCCATTTCCTGTTTATTCATTTCCTTAGTTCTCTCTTTGCTCTTTGTCCTTCATTATTCAGAATGGACAGATGCCATTACCCGTCGCCCGTAACGAGCTTGGTAATGAAGAACCGGGACCGTTTTTGTCACATGGAAATACTATCAGTCTGAAAAAGTCTGATTGAAAAGCTGATGGGCTCACAGAGATCTTGCTGGTTGCCTTTTGCTGTGTTTACTTGGAAGATTTGAGAAAAGCATCACATTTTGAATTGTTTTAGGTGAAAAGATGTAATACGATTGCGTTATAGCAATTTAAAAAAATGTTGTTTGCTTTGAAAGTGACAACAGGTCATTATAAAAAAAATTTGATTATAAAAAAACATCAGTCATACCATATGTTTTAATAATAATAATAATAATTAAAATATTATTATTATTTTATTTTGTAGGCACCTTTTTTTTCTCAGTTACCCTACTAAAAATGGTGAAATTGTAAATGTTTTTTTTTTCCCCCCGTCTATGTTCCTGTCATTTTTTATCTGTGATCAATCTCTCGGCTAAATTACAATAACAGTCATTAGTAAATTGATATCAGTAACAATATGGCTATGAGCAGAAAAGCAGCAGTGTCTAGAAATACGAAAATGTGGGTCCTCTGTTTAAGAAAGACACAGACACACCCACATACACAGACGATTCAGATAATTGTTATATTCAGATAGATGTAAAAAAAAATAAAAATAAAAAAATTGTTTCGACTCCCTGCTCAATATTGTTACGTCTGTCCATTTTTAATTACAACTAATCAAATTATTATTGTTTTGGGGGAAATTACATCTTCTTACAACTCCTGTCTTCACACATACACTAATTCGCATTAATCACAGCTCTTTGTGTCATATAATCACAAACACTCATATCGCAATCCTAGTTTCTGACTTCGAGTTTCCTGCCGAGCTCGACTTCGGCTTGGCGTCAATCAACCAGAGGCTCAACAAGAGCGCGAGAGCGATTCGGAAATACACACTTGGTTAAAGAAAGGAAATGGATACAATTTGAAGCGAAAGCCGACTTGATTAGGGTCCCGTCCGCCGTCATCTAATGGATCTCGGAGTGGTTGGAGTGCGTGGCGCTCTCCAGGTGTGACCCAAATAGCACTGTATTTATGGCGCTACCCAGAAAGAAAGGCTCCATTAAAGCAGCTGCCGCGTGTAGGTGTGCTTTTGCTGGAGATTAAATTAAGATACCCAGGGTAAGAGTGCATTATGTTTCATCGCCCTCGCCGAGTACATTGTGTGTGTGGGCATGAGCGTTCCAAGCTCCTGATTTGCAGCCAGAGCGAACAGTCATTTCTAAAATGTCATCCAGATTAAAGGCAAGGGGACTGATATGCAGAGGTTTTAAAACCCCCGTGGTGCAGTTTGTCCCGTGTCCTGTGTACCGTGGTAAAAGTGTACCTTGTCCTTTTGCATTCATCACCGACTTGTAGAAAAGCTCTGGCTCCGTATGATGCCCACAAGCTTGGTGCGGAGATATTTACAGCTGGAGCTACACGCTGGAGACGGGATATACTACGTAATGGGGTGAAAGTGGCCGACCTGGTGTCTCTTCTGCTTTCTTTTTTTAGTCATTTCATGCTCTCAATAGCCCCTTTCACACAGCAATGCCGGTAAATTACCGGACCGACTTTACTGGTAAATACTGTTCACACAATCGCTGCCATTCCTGCATTTTACCGGTAAAAAACTATTCATACAGAGTTTTGTAAAAATACCAGTATTTTCAGTGACATCATCTGTCAGCTGTCTCTTTGTAAACATGAATAACGGCTGTAATTATTTCATGTGTCTTCATCTGCCCGAATTATTAGAAGCACTTTGATTTTGCTGTCGGTCCAGTTGGAAGACATTTTCGTTTGTGAATATTCTGTGACATCATCAACTGGCGACACCTTTTAAACCGTTGGACCGGCATAAGCGCGAGAAGTACCCGTGTGATCCTTGTCAGTATGTTCTGATTGGCTCAGAGCAGTTGTTTACGTGCGTACTGGACTTCTGCATGCTTATTCCGGCAATCTTCGTTCTGCTTTCACACAGGCCAGTTTCCGGTAATTTACCGGCATCGTTACAGGTACTGTCGGTGGAAAAATGTCGGAACGAATTTACCGGCGTTTGTCTGTTCACACATTAATGCATGCTGACAATACACCAGTAATTTCCCGGCAAGGTCTGTGTGTGTGAAAGGGGTTAAAATCCCCACCACACCGTTGCGTGAGTCAGATTTGTGAAGTTAAATGCTTTAAGCTATAAGCAAGCTCAATTTCATGCATTGTTACTCTCAAAAACGAGGCAAGCCACAGTTCAAACAGTGATGCAAGTGTTTTTTCTTCCTGGTCACAGAGCTTCTTGACCGCTCTGCAGACTGGGTGAATAATGCTGTTGGTGTATTAAGAGCAAATTACAGGGATTATAAATCACCTTTTAACGGAAAAAATCCGAACCTTTCATGATAACCCCACTTAGTGTCGGCTAAAAGCATTTTCTGTGTAAAACGGGGAGGAACATTCTTTATATTCATTGTTGTTGTTGTGCAAAGTGGAGTGTTTAATTCCAGAAACTACTAATTCAGAGTAATTTTTAGTTACTAGTAGGGGTGGGCGATATGAGCTAAAATTCATATCACGGTATTTTCTACTGTACAGACGGTATCGGTATTTTATCGCGGTATTGGGGGGGGGGGGGTTACATTTTAGTAGACCATATTAACATAATTTAGAGAGAGAGAGAGAGCGGGAGAGAGATAGAGCGGGCGAGTGAGAGAGAGAGGGGGGGGTATTCACATTAATACCGGTATACCGCCCACCCCTAGTTACTAGTATAGATGAATGTCACCTAAAAACTTTGAACCAAACTGGACAATAGCCTTAAAAAATATTAGCTAAAACATATTATATGGTATATTAGGTATATATTAAATGGACGTGTCCTTTTAGTTCTGTGTATTATTCTTTTGGTGGCAGTATTGTAGTTTGACTATTGAGTGGAACCCCACATTTACTGCTCACATCTGTATGTAGAAACATGTTTGTGTAACTTCACTGGATAGTTAAGCCCAGAACACAGTTTATTTTGTTCACATTGGCAATTGTGCTTCACTTTTCACTTCACTTTTCAATAAGCACATTTTTTACACATGGTTTACTCTGCTATCAAAAATAGTTTTTTTTTTTTTTTTTTTTTTTTTTTTAATTGTTCTGAAATGTGAACTTGTGAAAAGCAATAACTATATTGCCATTAATTTAGCCATTGGTGCTAAGATGGTGTAAAAAAAAAAAGGTTTTCTCTTTTTTGGAAATATACTTTGATCATGCAAATTCAACATTTATTGCATGATCAAAGTGTTATAATACTCATGTATTGGTGTTCAAATGTGAGATGATATTGATGTTTTAGTTAAAAAAAACAAAAACAATGCGTGTACATGTATTTTTGGTAGGAAAATGCTTGGTTTCAACAATGTGAATTCATCAAGTTGAATTTCGTTTGGTTCCTCTCAAACTGAGCAAAAGATGATCCTTTTGTTGCTACTTTTGTGAATTGTATGTCTAAAAACAAATGCCGCTTGAATGTTAATATTGCCGTCACACACCTCTAGCAAATTTGCATTATTTATTTCCAAGTTATATTAAATAGTGACAAATTGGCAAGAAAAAACGTGCTCCCAAGCTCACCAGAGGGCTCGGGCGTCACGGGGGGATTTTTTTTATGAAAACGTAATAGCTTTAAATGATTATTCATTTGCGTAATGCGTTTGCCGGACGGCGGAGTGACTGCGGGAGTTGTGCTCTCAGGAGGAAGCCCATTCTAACTGGGAGTTTAGTTCCTGGCTCAGAAGAGCAGCGGGATGTGTAATCTGTTTAGGCTGGTGGAGAACGTGGCTGGCGGCGGCGTGCTAATTGTTTAGCGTGTTTGTGAATGCGGCGGAGGAAGCTTTGGGCCGTCTCCTGGCACTTTCTAATGAAGAGAGCCAGACTACAGAATATAATTACATAATCTGCCCTAGTACGCAAAAAGATAAACAGACCGCAGAGAACGAAACGAACAAAAAATGCTCTTGTGAGACTGAAGGGCAGTTTTCAGATCAGAGGTCATCTGAAGGACACTTTCATTCACATTTATTCATTAGCCGCTAATATAATCAGATTCTTCCAATATAATGTGATTCGTGTGAATAATTGCACTTTTTTTGTGTCTTTCCAGATGCGACTCTGAAAACCGTTACCTTGGCAACCCCCTGCGAGGAACCTGTTACTGTGAGTGTTTTTCGTGCGAGCTGTGACCTTAAAGCACTGCTGGAACATTCCTGTGGAGAACCTGCTGATGTGTTCGTTCTCTGAGATCAGTGGTCTAACGTTTGATTAAGTCAGTCTCGGGGAACTGAAGATGCTCCAAGTCATGATGTCGTGCACAAATGGTTGAGAGAGACCGATTCAGAAAGAGAAGGTAGTTGTGAGGAATGTCTCTAAGTTGATCTGCCTCTCCATATCTTGGCTGAGTGTGTCACGAGAGAAGATTGACACTAGGGGTCAGTATTGTTATACATTGTAAATGTCTTCCTCAATCTGTCTCTTTCTCTCTCTCCCCCTCTCTTTCTGACTCTCTTACTGTCTCTTTTTTTTTGTCTGTCCGTCTGTCTCTCACGCTCTCATTTTATATTTCCTTTTTTTCTCACCTTACTTATTTCTTAGCTTTGCCCTACTGTCTGATTCCCCTTTTTTTTCCCTCTTTACTTCTCTCTCTTTGTCTGTCTGTCTATTTTCCAACCATTTATTTCTCTCTTTGCCTACCTTTTCTCTGTCTCTCTCTTCCTGTATCTTTTTTTTTAACCTTACTCTCTTTGTTTTTGTTGTGTTTGTCAAATCTTTTTCTCTGCTTCTCTCTCTCATTTTTCAGATCCTTTATTTTTATCTTTGTCACTCTTTAGCGCTGTTTATTGGTCTCTCATGCTGCTTTTTTTTTAATCCTTCTCCCAATTTTATTTCTCCTACTCTTTTCTGTTTTTTTTTTTTCTCCCTCTCTCTCTCTCTCTCTTATAGTCTTTTTCTCTCATGCATGCTCTTTCTCCCTTAACTGTGTTTTTCTTCTCTCCTGTTTTCTCTTGTCCTATCATGTATCAATTTTTTCTCTTTCCTACTCTCTCTTTCTTTACCTCTCTCACCATCTTCTCCATAGTTTTTTTTCCGATCATTTATTTATCTCTTTGTCACTCTTTATCTCAGTTTCTTCCTACTATTTGACATGTTTCCCCTCCCTTCATCACTTATTTTTAACCTCTTGTCTGTTGATTTCTCTATCTCTCTATCTCTAGTTCCCCATTCATTTTTCCCCTTTCTCATTTTTATACAATCAGCCCTCATCCTTGAATCTGGCTAAATGCAGGGAGTTGCATTAAAGACATCAAATTTCACTCCGTTTGCAAAACCTCACCACCGTTCTCCTTGTAGTCGTCAATCAGCATTAAATAAAGCTTTCAATGAATCAGTCAATATCCTTCCACTCGTCTTTTAGAGGAGGCCTTTGCTGAAAAGCTTCCGGACCAATTTCGATTTGGACGAGAACTGCGTCGGTCGCACTTTTCTTCCCCTTTCTCTATTCATACGAAGTCCTGTAGGGGGACTTGTAACAGGAAAGTGGGCTTCAGGCAGTGATGTAAGACGCTGTCAGAATGAGTAAGAGAGTGATTGGTACTAATGAAAGACACCAGCAGAAGTTTGGCCGACGCGCTTCCAGAAGGCAGTGTGAAGCTCTCACACACGCGACGCTTGACTTTTGATTTCCGCAGGCGTGATGTGATGGTGTGCCGTGTCAGTGCGGCTCCACTCGCCTGTACGGAAGATCGATTCTGTGAAAACGGACCTCCAGACCCAGTCAGAACGCAGACTTGTCTCGATCATCTTAAGTTCTGTCGACGTGCTCCTTCATGCATTTTGGAGCGACGCGTAGACGTGCTGAAAGAATCTTTCTAAAGCTGTTCTCGAATTTCAAAGTTCGAATTTCAAATCACCTATTCTATAGTCAATATGTAGAACTCAAATCTACCACTTTTCAGTCGAGGAGTGAGATGTTTTCGTTTTATTGATTACTTCATATAATTTGAAAGCCTGTAAAGATGTCTTTTCTAGGCAGTGTTAGATTCTTCTAAATTATGAATAATCCGAATCCATATGCATTTCTTCTACACACATCAAGATGTAGAGTTCAGTTTTAACACTTTTTAGCCATATGGATTTTTTTTTCTTCTCGTTTTGAATTGGTTTCTGTGTCTTATTTAATTTTTCATCTGATTTGGAAACCTATAAAGATATCTTTCTAGGCAGATTCATTTAAATTATGAATAATCCTAATTCGTATAAACATTTCTATCAAGATATAGAGTTTGAGAACCAGTTCTTAGCCTTTGAGAATTTCCTTTCTCGTATTTCATTGAAAAAAAAAAACAAATAAAGACGTCTAGGCAATGTAGGGTGAAAGACATCTTTACTCCACCATATTGCGAATTACCCAAACATCTGTTGTCAGGTAGACGCCTGTGGCAGCATTCCGTCATTTAACAGCCCAGGAGTTTAGAAAGCAATCTTCTTTTTTCATTGATGCTTTAAAAGACCTTAAACAAGACATTGAACATTTATACATTTGTAGAATCTTCTAAACTCTAGTAGTTTAGTGAAATTCAGAAATTTAAAATCTGTTCATTTTAAAAATTGTTCGATTTAAATATTCAGAAATGTGTTTATTTTAAAAACATGTACACATGTACAGTTTTACATTTCAGGGCACGTTCTCTTGGTGTATTATTTGAATAAATATGTACTTCTGGTCTTCTAAGAGAGTTTGTGTTCTTGATCTGAACAGACAACCTTCTGATTGACTACCAGTTCACCTTCAGTCTGCTGCAGGAAGACGACCAGCATTACACTGCCATTAACTTCATGGCCACTCCTGAGCAGGTCAGTGAGATCTTCTAAGCTTGTAATGTAGGACCAAACTAAATGTGATGCAGGAGTAAAAACTACTTTTTTATTGTGGTTTTTAACTTTCTTTATCTTACTTCTCTTTTTTTCCTGATCATTTATTTTTTTCTCTTTGTCACTATTTATCTTTTTAGATATCTCGTGCTGTATTTTGCTATCCCTCTTTTTTCCATCTGAGCTTTTTTCACTGTTTGTCTCTCCAGCATTCTTTCTTTCTTACCTTCCTTCTCTCTCTTCTATTCCCTCTTGTCTCTTCCCGTATCTCGTTTTTTTTATTTTACTTTACTCTCTCTTATTTTTAATTTTTTTTTTGTCCTTTTGTACTCTCTCTGGCTTCTCTCAGTCTTTTCACTTTGTCACTGTTGAATATATGTGAGATAATGCATGAATAAAATAGTTTTTACAGTGGCGATTCAGACATAGTTTAGTTTTTTTTTTTTATTGAACTGAAAGGTCAAATATGAGCATTTTGTTTAGAATTGTATACAATTGTAATATGGTTTTAAAATAAATTGACTTCAAATTTCACTTGCAGACAAGCAAGAACTTGGATATGTCCATCAACGCTTCAAACAACTTCAATCTCAACATCACTTGGTCTGTTGGATCAACAGGTACATTTTTACCAGTCACATCAAGTTTGTGTTGTATTTTGTTGTTATTACTCACATTATCATACTATCATGCTTTTCTCTAAAATAAAAACAGCGTGTAATTATATGTAAATGGGCTTTAAATAAAAGTTAGAATTATATTTGGTCATATTCATGTTAAAATATAGGAAAATCTCAGCAAGATGTTCATTAAAATATAGCAAGGACAAAAAACTTTTTAAGACGGTAGAGCAACAAACCAGGTTTCGATGGATTGCTCATATTGGTTGAAATATATGAAGTAATTATTTACGGTAATGAGCTTTGATAGCCACCAATCAAAATGGATAGGTCCTTTACTTTAGTGGATTCTATTGGCTTATATGCTTTGGTGACTCTATAAAGACCAATCAGATTTCTGTTGTCTGATTGACAACTTATTATCACATCTTTTTAGTCGCTTATTTAAAAAAAGTCTAATTGGGGTTTAGGATTTAGGATACGCATAGTTATGCTTTACATTATTTAAAAAATGTTGTTTGTTGACATTTAGATTTGCTAAGAAAAAGCCACAGTAAATACCAAAATTTGGCAATATTATCGAGGGAAGAAAAATGACAAAGCAACTGAAATATTTGACGTCATTGTTATTCTGGAGCAAATGCTTCCTAAAACCTTCCTGAACTTCGTTTGAGAACAGCCTACAAATCCTGCACTGGCACTTTTTACTGGGGCAACTTTTCCCTCATTTTTTAATTTGCATTATCGTCTTTTCATTTAATCAGTCAGCGGCCCATTTTGGCTTTGACGTCCTCACTCCTTTTAACAGGTTCACCTCTTTTCTCTTTAACCTCTCTGCTTCCATCAATTAATATCTGGGGTGGCGTCTTTGTTTAAACGCACTGTCTCCTGAGAAGGGCATCTAACAATAGACTGATGCACACGCTATTCGCCGGCTCACGCTCGGAATTCTGGGAGCGCACCGTTTTCAGGAGCGCCGAACAATTCCAATTAAGATAAACATTACCACGTATTCACATTTAGCTTGTCATTCTAAGTACTTTGTTTAACAGTGGTGGTTTGGAATAATGATTGCTGGCACTTAAGTGTTATGACGGAAGACTACAGAAATCTTTAAATGGTTCTGATAAAACAGGACAAAAGCTTCTTTTCTCTTTAAGTACCTGTGTCATTTTCTTTATCAGTCCTGCTACAGTTTGTGCATTTCAATAATTCTGAGCTCATTGTGAATATTCAAATTAAATGTTTATTTATGTGTATAGGGGTCAAGAGGTTAATTTGCGCTTATTTCCTGTATTAGCACGGGACGTCCCAAACTGATTTAGAGAATCAGGATGGTTCCTGATAGAGAACAGTTTTGATGAACAAAGTGAGATTGGGTTCACTAGAGCTTTTTTATTNTCTCTCTCTCTCTCTCTCTCTCTCTCTCTCTCTCTCTCTCTCTCTCTCTCTCTCTCTCTCTCTCTCTCTCTCTCTCTCTGTCTCTCTCTTTTTTCGAATAAACGTCAGGGCTACTACTTTTAAAAGACATACTAGACATATAAAATGGCAGATGCTTATCCTGGTTACACCTGCATCTAATTACTTTAAAATAAAGTTATAATACAGATATAATACAGAGTTTGTGTACAAATAATATAATAAAGTTGTACTGAAATGACCCCCCGCCCAATACTGTGATTCTGATACCGTCTGGACACTAGAAAATATTGTGATATGAATTTTCACTCATATCGCCCACCCCGTAGTCTGATTGTAATGTTGTATGTGTGTGTGTGTGTGTGTGTGTGTGCGCGTGTGTATGTGTGTGTAAAATCGATTTACGAATCGAGATTGGTTCGTGTTCCATATCTAATGATTCTGATTGGGTTGGGAACCCAAAAATGCAATGGAAACATCACAACATGTAACTGGGATAGCTAATGTTACAGATTGTGGCATAGATAGTGATCACAAATTCTCAGTTATTATGTTATTTGTTATGTATACATGTTTGAATAAATAAATAAATGAAATGGAAAAAAAAATTTACATTTACAAGTTTAAACTTTTTTTTTTTCCACTTGCAAAGCTGGAACAATATCCGGAGAAGAGATTCCCATTGTATCAAAGACCAACGTGAAAGAATACAGAGACAGTTTCTCCTGTGAGAAGTTCAGTTTTCACAGCAACCCCAACATCACCTTCTACGTGTACGTCAGCAACTTCTCATGGCCAATCAAAATACAGGTAAGCACACGTTTATCTTAAAATGAATGATAATTCATCAGTTTGTGATATGATGTGCAACAGAAAGTTCTTATAAACAGTATGTATACTTTTTATGTTTTTTTTTTTTTACACAAAATCTGTGTATTTTATCAATATTCAAATGCTAAATTGTTTAACGACTTGTTTTTTTTTTTTGCATTTCCTTTATATTAAATTGCCTGATCATAGTTGGATCTGCCTGTTTATAAGGCTGAAATGTGTAAAATATCCAAGTTTCTTTAGAATGTTTGGTTCTTATTAACCGTTTTATTGTTTCTCTGCGTAATAGTTTAGTAAATTGTGCTGTCACTGCTGCAAAAGGATTTGTTTAAAAATCAAGAAACTCGTATTACTGTAATGCGTAGTGATTTCATTTTTTGAGTCAAATGTTTTTGAGTCAGACATTTTCGAGTCATGCCTTCATAGTACGCATTAAAAAAAAAATTGAATATTTTAAATAAAAAAAATCAGTCTGCTTGTTGAGTTAAGCAGTTCTAGTCGTCTGGAAACTTGTGTTCCCCGTGTAAAATAAAAGTTATGGCCGTTTTCATTTTTATTTCAAAAATGATTCTTAAACACCCAGTGTTCCTTGATGTGGAAATCAATTATTCCGTTATGAACGGGCACAACTTTAGATCTTCTGATCCATAAAATTGAATCAGGTCTTAAGTGGCAATGTGTTACTTGGTCCGACGTCTAGACGAAGGACATGAAATGACATTCCCAGAGTAATGTGTGAACCGATTCATCTATCATGGGGAGAAAAAAACCCATGTTCAATCTAGGACCTCACTTTTATTCTGATTTTTTTTTTCTCCAGACAATTATGCCCACGTTTAAATTAGGGTGGTGAAATAAAAAAAACTTTTAAAATTTTTTTTTTTTTTTTTTTATTTTTTTTTTTTTTACACTTTTAGCTATTATTTTGGGTTTTGACACATTCAGTGAACAAAACATTATTAAAAAAAATTGGCATAATTCTTATTGTTTATCTTCTTAACTATTATGCTTCATTCTACTTTTTTATTAGTTTATAAAAAAGTATTTATTTATTTAAAGCATAATAAAACATTAATAGTCCTAATAAATAAAACATTGGAAATACATTTCTTATAAGGCGTAAAATTAGATAAATACAGGTTCAGACGCTTATCCTAGATAAATCATAGGCAGCACACTGCATTTGAAAAGTGTGCACAGAATTTACAATGAACAACTTTTAGAGCTCCTTTGGAAGGTTTGGTTTTGAACTGTTTTTTTTTTCTTCCCATGGCTTGTGAAGTTATTTATTAAAAAAATCCTTCACAATAAAGCGAGATTTCATCTGGTCGATATCCATATGGTTTAAAAGATAACCACCACAAATCCTGGAAACCTTTCTGCTGCTCATTACTGTTGCCCATCTGCGCAGCGAGACGCTCAGATACGCGCGTCATTTGTTGTAGCGACTATCTCTAACAGCAAGAATGCCACCTAATATTGATCTGCATCCATTTCTCTATTCCTCCATCACATGTGCGATGAGTTCTTTCGATAAGGTTCATTTATTCATGTGTGGCTCTCGGAGCTCCGGGTTCATCTGTGTTCAGGCTGTAAGAGTTTTCTATTAGATTTCCTGAAAGCAGCATCGCTTATACACCCGCGGTAAATCAAATAGACCCCCATGACATGGTGAGCGGTCTCTCGTCTGATGCTTTCGATCGGAAAATGTGATCCGCATGTTTTGGCTTTTTTTGATTCTGCTGTTTTGTCCACTTTCGTGGCGGAGCGTGAAGTCACAGATTTATCGGACGTTGGACGTGGAGAAGGAAACGATGATCAATTAATTATAATGTATTCAAACTTGTTCCGAAGTTGCATGGCCTTACAGTAAAGCATTTACTTTCATTTGTAAACTTGTTTTCTCTAGAAANTTTTTTTTTTTTTTGTTTAAAATCAGTTTTGGAATACTTTTTTTTCACACTGGAATACTAAATTATGACTGTTTTGTAGGGAGACTAATATTTGTATAATTGTCTATATATTTTTAATAACGGTATATACAAGTAATAAGTATACAATAATATTGAATAAGTTATTTTAATCTTTGATTTGGTGGATAGATAGATGGATAGATAGTTAAAATCAGCTAAGCGGAGAAACCTAAATGTTTACATACAGTATGTTTACCCTGTAATTAAAATACTGTGAGCAGCTCATTTGTAAAGCAAAAGTCATTCCAGTGGATTTATTGTCTTGTTTGAATTAAGTTAATTTGGTTCTGCTTCCCAGAAGTGCAGTCGTCTGCCACACGCGCTAAAACGCAGCGCAGTGTAACTGTAGATGATCAGGTCTTCTTAGAAATACATACTTCACATAAATGTCCGCTGAATTAGTCTTCCGTGAACCAATGAGCTGCTCCGAGCATCACTACCTGAATCACATTTACATTTTACATTTTCCTGGCTACATTTTCATTTACGTTTTCCTCTACATTTTTTTTTTATTAGACTTTTTAACACGTGTTCAGTTGCTTGTTAGTGAATCAAC
Organism: Paedocypris carbunculus; assembly: GCA_028128575.1. Lineage (NCBI taxonomy): Eukaryota > Metazoa > Chordata > Actinopteri > Cypriniformes > Paedocypris > Paedocypris carbunculus. The sequence continues at coordinate 237,955 of SOMO01000003.1, read as the reverse complement.
AATAAGAGAAGTTACTGTCAGCTACATTATCAATTTCTATTGGTTAATGAACCTAAATGGCCATTATTGCTATTTTTATTGTTAAGTGCAGTATTGCTAATATGCTATTTATTTTTTGTTTTGGTGGTGTACTTTCATGGCAAGACATGATTATTTCCCTCGTTTTATGCTCTGTAATATATTTTCGATGACCGCGCCCTGTCAGTCTTCTCCGGATTGATGTGGTTCGACTGTAATGGCGTGTTAAAGGTTCAGTCTGTCACTGCTGCATTATTCATGTCGTGATTCAGAGTGATCAAGATTTTAGCACTTTATTTTGTTGTCAATTTATCCCAGAAGTCCACATTCATGTCATAAATGTAGAATTCACTCCATACGTACTTTTGTCTTTTTTAACTACATGATATCTCAAATAACTGCAGAAGACTAAAGAAAACTCAAGCTCATTTCTGGAAAGGCTGAGCTAATGTTTTGAATAAAAGTAAATGCGAGTTTATATTTAACTATTAAATAAGTGTCCAGAAAGCATGACAATGGTTTAGATTTATTAATTTTGTATTTTTTTTTTCTC
>SOMO01000003.1:205650-230147 GCA_028128575.1 Paedocypris carbunculus | reverse complement strand
GGAATAATTCAGAGAATAATTCCGGTTCTGGATCCCATGGATTACGATTGGCAAGGCAGTTGCATCATTTGAATTTGGAACATGCAATAACGATTTGACCAGCTCTTTTCTCAGAATATAGACCCTTGTTGGTTTCCCCTCAACCTCAGATGAACTCTGGCTGCAGCTCGCCGCTAAAGACAATCTGGCAACCAGCCCGAAGTGCATTACAATAATCAGCTCTCGAGATGTGACTTGAGTGCATTACTCTCTAGTTTTCAGATGATCCTTGAGAAATCTTCTGAGGTTGATTTACTGCTGAAAATTGCCTTTATTTTCTCGCATTTTAAATGCCAATATGATGACATGTTGAACAGAGTAGAAGTTTCACAGACTTTTTCTTTACTAAAATTAATGGATTTGCTGGCCTAAAGTTTTCCATTGTTATGGTTTTGTAGAGATTTTTTATGATTCAAAAGCTTTTAAGCATAATTTTGGCAATTGTAAGTAGATTGACAGAAACCTTTTGTGGAATAAAGTGTGTGCGTCATTGCTAAATGCCATACAGCAATAAAATAAAATCATATTGCCTAAAAATAGGCTAAAAAGTTCAGTTTATTGCACTTTTTGAAAGTTTTTTTGTGCAGTCCGAAAGCAAAGCATTGCGTTAAAAAGCAATGCTGCAAAGTGTTTACAGTGTTTATTTGTGTCATACTGTTCGCCATTGGCAGTGACGTGTTGGTTGAGTGCGAACAGCCAATCAGAACGTGGAGTCACAAGAACCAATAATCTCGGTTCTGAAGAGCTAATCAGGCCATTGATGTTCTTTTGGAAAAATAGTTACAGCAAATCGATGCCAAAAGGAATTGAAAAAGTGAATTAGCTCAATTGTATTTCCAGATGGGAACAATTCTTCAGTCCTTCATTATAGACCAGAGACATTTGACAATGGGTTGCTTTTATGGCATTAATGAAGCTTTTGCCTTTTGAATGATTTTGTTTTCTAAAAATGGAGCCGAATCATTAGTCGGGACTCATATTTCTCCCCAGTAATGACCTCATCATCTGCTCCAATTAATTTGCATTTTTATTAGTCTGCTGCATGATTCTGGGTGTAAATAATTTGTTCGCAATGGCAAAGTCAAGTCACGTGTTGTAAAAAAAATTTTTTCAAGGGTATTTTTATACTTGAAAATTGTACATTTCTAAACGCAAGAAAGACAAACATCTCTTAAAACAATTTTTTTTTTTTTTAATTAATTTATTAATTATTAAAGACAATAGTAATTAAGTTATTTTGCTCAGAAATACATTACATTGCTTACTTTGAAACGAAACATGCTAAATATATTAAACCAATTTATTTGGTTTTAATGTACTTAATTTCATTTACTTTTTTATATTAATATTAAAATATATTAAAATACTGTATTCATTCAATTATTAAACCAAACCAATTTAATAATTTAATAAACACAGTAATTTAATTAGTTTGTATATTTATTTTTAAATAATTTAATAATTACCAAATAATTAAAATTTTTTAACGCGAGTATTTGATTTTCAAAGAACAAAAATTAATTACATTTATAAGTTACATTTTCCATGAGCATAACTACTACTTTAAAGTATTTTATTGCATATAGTTTTAAGTAAAGCCAGTTTGCTCAGCCAATCACTGCCCCAGTGCCATCGTCAGAAGTGGATTCGGATCATTTGCGTTGTACAGCCATGTTGAAAGTCTAACAGGACAATGCTGTTGACTGAAAGCCGGGATTCCTTTCAGGTTTAACACGACGCCCTGCGTAAAATCAATGCGCGATCAATCTCAATTTCACATCAGTGCATTTTCCACCGTGCTCCCGCAGGGAAGGTTTTTCAGAGCAATTGAACGAATAATAAGAGCGATTTGACCTTAACTTTGTAATAAACCGAGTTTATCTACAAAACATCTTCATGTTTGGCCCGGCTTTTATTTTGTACAATTCGACAATTATAAAGCGGCGGAGCTCAGTGTGTTAAAAAGCCTTTTTGTTTTACGGAGCTGAAAATGTTCCATTGATTGTGGAAAAACAACATAATATCCTTGAATGGTCGGAGCAGAGATGCGTCCGTGGATTTCTCGGTGATGGGTTCGCTTTGTCTTGCGTAATTGTTATTGAGATGCAACTGGTGGACTAAAGGCAGAGGCTGTGATGAATACGAGCCGGGGATGGAAAGAGATGGATAAATTGCAGATGGTGCTTTCTGGCTGTCAACAAAGCCGGGCTGTTTTCTGAGAGAAGATCTATTAGCAGGATTGAGAGCGACATGGCTGCCTCTCTTCACGCCGTCGCACTTTCACTCTCTCCACGTCATTCTTTGTGGTGCTATGCTCCGCGTTTCCTCTCCTTTCTTACTTTCTTTCTCTCAACAGGGATGAGTATTACTGCTTTGACTTGTGATCTGCTCTTTTCTTCTCGAAATGAGCTGTAAATCACTCACTCCTTCACTTATTCGCCGGCAGGGCAGCAAGTGTCAATTGTGAAGGAATGGAATCATTTCGAAGAACTGTTATACAAATATGCAGTATGTATTTTTGCGTTGCCTTATTTCCTGACACCCACACACACTCCAAATATTACGCACTCTCACACACATACACATTGTAACCCTTTCAGACGCTCTTCATGTCCATCTGCTTCAGAAGCGCTTTTCTACTCGTGTTCATTAATGGAAGAACTACACAGGCAACAATGTTGTATTGTGTTAAGTCACGATTGATGAATTTGCATCGTTTTCAAGAGTCTCGTTGGCTTCGGTTTCTGTGATTCACCGACACTTTAAACACAGCGTAACTTCATGAATCAATCACATGTCTCTGGCCCTTTAAGAAGCCGTTGGGCTGATGACATCACAGTCTTATTTTAGGGCGTAATTTAATGAAGCGGAATGAGTAGGTTTGTTTTGCATCAGTATTTTTTTTCATTCACTTCTCATCTCAGACTGCAGAGATTTCAGATGTAATATAACATAAGGGTTACATTTTGTGTAAAAAACATCGGTATGTTTTATGAAATATTGGTAAAGTCTGAAGTGAGAGCTTTTTTTTTTAATTGCTGTGCCTTTTTATATTATTTAACTCGAGATTTCCATCGCTTTAGTTTTACTAGTGAAAAGAATAAATACTGTATTTACTCATATAAGCACCCTTTTTTTAAAAGATCAAAAAAAAAAGGGGTGCTTTTATTCGTGTAAATATGTATTAAGCAAATTCTGAATAAGCAAACATTTTTTTAATCAAACTTTAAATATTGTTTGTATTGACTAGATCAAATAATCGCACAATTATCCGTTAATAGATTGCGATCTCAGTTCACGATTCAGCCAATCTCATCTGAGATCGAGATAACACGCACTCCAGTGTGTCTGTGGGACAAATCTCTTCTGCTTGAGGACAAAATGTTTTGTGACTTTTTTGATTCCTTGATCTGATTGATCAAAGCGAACCCATCACAAAGCAAGTCCCGCCCTCGCCGTCAACGCCCACTTGTCAAGTCATAAAACTAAAATCGGTTGAAAGATTTTGCAGATATAAAAAAGGTTATAAAAGATTTAAAATGTTTTCTTTACGTCATTACTTTGGGGTAATACCTGTTGTTGTATTGCTGTTTGACAGTTCAGGGCTATAGCTGTCAAAAAAAAAAAAATACATCCAGAATTGTGTTTCTTTATTAAGCAAAAAAAGTTGCGATTCTCATTTTATCCAGAATCGTACAGATGTAGTATATACATATGTATTTTACTTATGTGTTACTTTTGCTTTTTACTGAGACGTTTATTCAAAGCCAACAACTTTGGCATCCAAATGTGGGTTTTTTCCAAATGTTGAGCTGGTAAATCTTTTCTCACTTTTATTCGATTACTATCCCTCTATTTTCGTATCGCCGTGCTCGTAGAACAACGCAAGCCGTGGCTGCATTTAGCATCTTTGATCAGATGGTATTGTCAACAGAAGGCGCGACGTGAGGAGTGTGCTCCGCTTTGATAATTTCATTATGAATAGTGGTCTCGGCAAGATCAGCCGTAACGTTCCTCAAGTGGTGATTAATAGAAAAGATAATGAGTGATTAATTACCATGGTGCCATCAGGGTCCGTTTCAGAGGAAGTCATTGAGGAGACCTTTTTGTGTCAATGCCGAAGAGACGTCTCCACGGAGACGCCACTGACAGCCTGATATGTGCCTCGTCAAGGACATCCTTTCTTTCTCTCGTCCCTCCACACCTATCTGCATTTTATGTTTGTCATGTACACATGAAGAAGGTGAGATGACTTTCAGACATCCGCAAAGGAACGTTGACGTATGTGTCCGGTGAAATTTTTCCCGGTGGGGAAAAAAAGATCACGACTGAGTGTTTATCTCCAGTCTGTTCACCCAGACACCTGTCTGTCTCTATCTGTCTGTCTGTCTAGACATCTTTACTATCTGCTAGCATTCTTGTATCTCATTTAGCAACTCATTTATCTGTCTGTCTAACCTTGTTTTTATATCTATTCTAACTAAACACTTGTCTGTCTGCCTGTCATTTTGTCTAAATGTCAGTTCTTCTTACTAGACACCAATTTGCCTGTCTGTCTAATTGTCAAGACACTTGTCTGTGTGCCTGTATTTCTGTCTAGATGTCTTGTTTTTGACTAGACACGATTTGTTAGACACTAGATTTGTTTGTCTAGACGCCTGTTTGTCTTCCTCTTCATCCTGACGCAGACAAGTGTCTAGTCGTCAGGACATTAGTCGGTCTGCATGACTTTTTTTCTAAGTACTTAAACTTTGACAGTGTGTCTCTCTGTTCAGTCTAGACATATGCCTGTTCTGCAATAAGCTTGTCTTATCTTTTTAGACCGGCAAACCAAATTTGTCCTTACATCTAGATGTCTATCCTTTAGCCCGTCTGTGTATTTGTCTGGATCTCTGTCCTTCCGTCTAGACACTTGTCTGTCTATCCATCATTGCTTTGGTCTGTGTCAAGACAGCTGTCTTTCTGCCTTATTGTCAAGACCTTTTTCTGTCTCTCTGTGAACACTTGTCTCTCCATCTGTCTGTCTATCCACCAAAACTTCTGTCTGACTATTCTATTTGTCTCGATGCCCATTCGTCTGTCTTTCTGGATCTCTGTGTAGATTCGTCTTTCTAGACATTTAGGTTCCACTTTTTAGTTTGTCTATCTGCCTCTACATGTTTGTATCTACTAATCTGGACATATGGACAATGAACTGCTTTTATTACTCAGTTTTTTTTGTGTAATGCTCATCACTGATCGCGACTCCCGCTTTCAACAATGAACCGTCGGACAATTAGACTTAAATTCTGAATACTTTACTTGGTCACAAATCCAATAGCAATCAGCCTCGTCCTTGCTAGCCAAATCAGCCAGTATTTAGATATTGATTGACCGCTGTTAAGGAGCACTCGTGTTCTTTTTCACCCCCTCTTGCAATATTGATTGTACAGAGATGATCAAAGCAATACCTAAGTGATATTATTATTCTCATTGATTCCATCCATCCATTTTCAGAACCACTTTTTCCATTTCTGGCTCATAGGGAGTTGGAGCCAATCCCAGCATTTTGGACTGAAGGCGGGATTAACACCCTGGAATGGTGGCTTCTCTTTGTTTGAATGTCATTTAACCTTTAATAGCGTATGAGAATTTAAAACCAAATCGATTTTCCTTTGGGTTTTTTTAGATTGAGATTTCTCCATTATCACAACTGTAACACCATCATGGTACTGATAATTGGTTGATTTTTAGCTGTATGTCACCTCTAGGATTGATGTCATCACTTCCTCTTTGCACAAGCATAGAAAACCGTGAAAGCCATATGTATCATCATCACAGACAAACTTCCATCGGTGATGAAAATATGCAGTGTGCCATGATGCCATCAGTTCTGCATGGCTTTGTATCTGAAGATTGCGAGTCCTGTTTTGCTTTTAGGGCGAAGAGCCAGTCAGTCGAAAGGAGAAATTACAGGGAACGCATCATTAATTAAACTTCGCCACTGGAATACTGATTCTCATCCAATCAATGGCAAAATAATTACTTGTCATGCATGTTGTAGAGTGAAATTTCCTTCCAATCTCTGCAGACGTTTGATTAGCCTGGTCCTCAACTTTTCAATGTGGAACAAATGAATTTTTCAGCCACCTGTTTCCTGGAAAACAGCCACTGCCGTTGATGTTCTTCCATTTCTCTTATGTATTTTTCATTTATTTGTGTATTTTACTGGTTACATACCCACTTCAGGCATGCATTATTTTCTGTCCATGATACTTTATTGAATTGTGGGACTATCTCCCGTGTTTCTATCTTGAGGATCTTTTTTTTTCCCCACTCACGGTTCTCGCATTGTCTTGTTTAAAAAATAAAAATAGTCGACCAATAGATTTGTTTCTGATTTACTTTTACATCAAACTCTCTTTCCTTGCAGCAACTGATGAGGGAACGGCAGCAGATGGCCAGTCGCCCTTTCGCTTCGGTCGCCGTGACACTGGATGTCGACGGCAGCCATGTAGAACTGCTTCAGGGGGGAGTTGAGGTGAGTCTGATTTCTGAAGTTCACCCACTTTTACGTCATATTTCTTCTGTACATTTCCCAACACACAAACAGCAAATTGGTTAAGGTCTCCTGGTTGTGCTCGCCGTTTGAAATGGGTTTCATACCTTTTAATTTATAATGTAGCTACAGTAAGTCGGAATATGGTAAAGTAGAAGGTANAAGCGTCTACCTTTTTAAATGTATTATATCTTTTCTTTAAAAAGTAGCCCTGGCGTTTATTAGAAAAATGAGAGACAGACAGAGAGAGAGACAGACCGAGAGAAACCGAGAGAGGGAGACAGACCGAGACAAACCGAGAGAGAGAGAGAGACAAACAGAGATTACAGAGTTAAATCTTTCTTGTGCTTTCTCCTTGCTCTCTCTCGCACTTGCAACGGAGCGTGATTCAGAATCCGGATGTTGCGTGAAACAAACGTTTACAAACGACTTTGATAAAAGAACAAATTTCTTTCTTAGTAAACCCATTCTTAAAGACACTAAACAGACATTGGAGCTTCTCGTGCTGTATTGGAGTGTTTATATACTTTTATAATTATTAAATTCATGAATGTGTGACAGTACCCACAATATTTCAAAATCAATTTAGTGGCACAACTCAATACCGGTTTTCATGTTAATACCAGTTTACCACCCACCCCTACTGTGAAGTGAACACACACAAGCATGTGGCCATCAGTGTCTTGCTCAAAAACACTCATTTGTGAAACTCACCAGACTGGGATTTGATCTTTCAATGCCTGTGTCGCGAACTCCGCTTCCTCCCGCTGGACCACTACTACCACGAGTCACAATTTCAAAACGTTTCACAGACTTGATAATGAAAGTTCTAGACTGCCGCTGTTTCCACTTGGACAGCTTTGATTTAAGTGCACCGTAATGTACAGAAATTGCATAACACATATATAGACCTGTGAGATCTGATGTACCTGCTGCACCACAGAGACGTTCCCAGCGAATCATCCTGCAGCACTTCATGCGCCTCTTCAGAATCCATTAGTGTAGAGTGGAGTGGCGTTCCACAAGCATTACGGGCTGTTGGAGGACACGCCACAAATGAATAGAGCAAAAACACCCAGCAACAACATCACACTGGCCGCTCCTCTAGCTGAACACTGTTAAATGCTTTTAAACAAACTTCATCTTTACTCTTATCGCCGCACTGCTCTTACTTACTGTCACGTTAGCCTGGTGGAGAGCCACTTATGTCCTGTGGAGCTCTCCAAGTTTAGAATCAAACCGTTTTGGTGCAACATTTTGGTGCCGTCTACCTGTTTTTTGATCTCTAAAGCTTGTCAATGGAGTCTGTTACAATATGTTTCGCTGTAAAAACACTCGGAATTAGATTGAGGTCGACAGTGAGTTGTTTATTTAACATATTGTTTGTGTCCCATCCCGTAATATTATTATTATTAACCCATTTATAATATGATTTATAAACGGTCAGATCATGTTTGTGGAATACATTGTGGTGGTAAGTACATTTTTGAAGATATGTTCAAGGTGATGTTGAAATCTTTTCTGATTCCACGTTCCTTTTGCTTGATAAAAGTCAAATAATTAATTTAAAATGAGTCTGAATGTGAAAAGAAAGAACACGGTAAAAACTAGACTCAACATGTGATTCTTAGTGCGACGTCTGTAGTTGTTTTTCAGCAAACGGTCTTCAAATGTTTGAGTCAAGATGATTGTAATCCAAGAATGTGACCCAGGTTTTGCTCTTTATTACTGAGAAAGTTTGTTCACAACATTGTAGCATGTGTGACATTTTTACTTCTTCCTTATGCAAATTTAGAAAGGACACTGTTCGGCATAAATTTGGGAGATTTTTCCCTAATTCATTCCTTCTGGGACGTCTGAAGGTCGTCTCCTTTTTAAAGTTAATATAATCTAAGTTTGTCTGCACAAAGTCATAACTCCTTCTTCAAAATAGAATAAAATGATTAAACATCACTAAAAGTATGTTAATATATGTAGAAAAAACATAGCAGGTCCAATTTATGGGCCGGATATGGCCCACGTGCCGTAGATGGACTCAACTTCAAACCTACTCCATATTGTCTTGGGCATCAATCCACAATCTTGGGCCACAATCCACATTCTCAACTGGATGAGCCACAGAAACGTCTTTTAGCCACTAATTCCTATATAGTATATTTTCTTGGATTCTACAGACAGTTAATGTGTTGCTCTTTCACAGCTTTAATCATATACTGAGTGATCAACATTGACACTTCTTGGAGTCTGTTGAGGCAAATCCAGATGTTGGCCACACATTGCTGGGATCTGGCAGCCGCTGAAGGTGAAAGGAAGGAAATGAGAGCAATTCTGTTCGATAAAGGTTAATGAGACGGCATCTGGTACTGTTGAATTGTTTAGCGTAACCGGTTAATAAAAAAAAAAACACAATCCAGATGGTTCGGCGCAGTAGCTTGAGCTTCTGTCTGTAGTCATCCTATATCAACTTGCTTAAAACAGATGTTTAAGCCCGGCTTAAATGAGGCTGTCTAGGTACTTGTTTTTAGGAATTAGTTAACTTGTCAAACTTGAAGAGCCTTTTACTCAGTGATCAGATAATGTTCATGCCATAAAGTAAATAATGTGGAAGACTAACCGGAAATCTAGTACAGCTGCTTGTTTTGAGAAAAAAAAACCGTAATATCGAGATTTGTTGAGGTTAAAATGGCAATTTGAGATACATGAGTCAGTCTTGTTGATATAAGGGAAGTGCACACAGATGATTCTTAAAATGTTTTCATATGTGATTCATAAAACTAAAAACAGATGATAACAGATGAAGAAAAGCGTTTTCTGAAATGAATAAAATGTATTCCGTTTCTGGCCCATCACCACAATTAATGGGTTCCACAAAGTTGAGTATTTAGGCCGCTCTTCTTCTCTATCTACACAACCTCTTTGTGTGTGGTCCGTACCAACCATGACCTTTTCCATCACGGCTTATACAACTCTTCATGTCCTTCCAAACGGGCACCCAGACTATCTCTGCCCAAATCCTTTCTTATCTCACGGACATCTCTAATTGGATGACAGAACACCACCTTCAACTCATCTATCCAGCACAACGTTTCTGTTCCTCTTGGCTCTCTGAAATTAACATTGTGTTTGATGATCAGTTTCATTTCTCTGCTCATGCCTCTGGACTTGTCGATTTCCTCTATTCTGAACAACATATAATACAACCTCCAGACAATACGTTCCAGATTTTCTTGCTCAGGCTCGGGTAATCTCAAGACCTGATCACTGTACTGCCTTTTTAGCAGGACTTCCTGAGTAATGTCTCAACACAGCTTCTACTTTAATGAGTCCCAAATGCTGCATCTTTACTTGTTTTAATCAACCAACAAGACGCGAGCCACTGATCTCCTCGCATTCCTACACTGGCCATCAGTTGATGCTAAGATCAAGTTCAAAGGCATAGCTCTGGCTTTCAGAGGAATTACTTGAACTGCGTCAACCTCCAGCCTCACCAATTCATTACCCATAAATGTCATGAGGGAAGAAAAGAACGCACAATCGTTTTATCCAAACGCAAAAGGTGATTTTTAGCATGATTTATACAACATTATAAGTATAAGGAATGGATTTTGGAAATTATTGAAACTCATTTAAAAACTAGAAAGAGCGACAAGCTATACACCAGGAAATCATGAAATGAGTTTTATTGTCACTCTATGATTGGTTGACTCTTTTCTCAACCATTTTTGAAGCATTTTTTTCCATTTTGGGTCACAGGGAGCTAGAACCAATCCCAGCAACTCTGGCGCTAGGACACACCCTGGATTGTTGGCCAATCATTCGCTGAGTTGGATAAACAAAAACCAGTGGTGTAAATCCACACTTGAGTAAAAGTACTTATTTTAAAAATGACTCCATTACAAGTAACAAGTCACAAATTTCATAAAGACTTGTCAAAGTATTCAATTTAAAAGAACTTGAGTGTTTTACTTGCACTGATTTTAGACACAAACAACACCAAGAAATGTGAAAACAAACTCTATTCATGAGGTTTTGTTTTCTAATACATAAACGAAATTTGTAGATAAAAATAACAAAATGTCAGTCTCAGTCAAACTGTAGTAAAATAAAATTCTTACTACTAAATCATATATGATATAATAAAATAAAAATACATTCACACCTCAAATTCAAGTTCATGCGATTTAGTTGATAAATAGCATCCAGTGCCTGTAAAGAGTACAGATACTCAATCACAAATGTAGTGGAGTTGAGAGTAAAAGTTACTTTTATTTTTGATACTCAGAAGTACAAAGTAGCAAAAAACAAACTTAAGTAAAGTAGCGAAGTTCATTTACTCAAGTACTTTATACCTCTGACAGAAACACACTTTCTCGATCAACTTCTGAATGCATATTTTTGGGCTGTGGAAGGGAACTGGAGACCCGGAGGAAACCCAACCAAGCTGGAGAACATTCACTCTCCAAAAATCTAGTGAATATAATGTGTTGGTTTCAACAAATTGTAAAACATTTCTTGAGGATCACTTCGAGTCCATTGGTCACAAAGTCTTCTGTGGTCATGAGAGCAACGGTACATATTTGTCCGAACTGAAGGAGGAGTGTGTATTGAGGTCAGCAGAAGTGCATTGTGGAGCCAAAGTAAGGCGGCCCATTTAGAACCACGCAGATGACACAGATGCCGCTCTGCCACCACGGCCATAGCACAACATATGGGCCCGTTAACGTTTGTGGAGTATGATGGATGAAGGCTGTCACCAGTCAACAAAGAGTGGGCTGTTTAAATGATACTGCTTGTTGGCGTTGCTCTGTTTGGGAGAGCTCTTATCTATAGACTAACGTTCTTACTGCCTGCCGCAGCAAATGCTCCTATTAGCCATGCAAATTAGAGCGCTAAGAGCCGAGGAACCTATGAAATGGACCGTCCTGTTGTTTTATGGCTTTGTCTGCCTTTCCATTTATATCCTCTGTAATTCGCAATTGCAAAAAGCTTTTTTTTTTCCCTCTCTTTTTTTAAACCTTCATTAGCTTCAGCCAGATACGGAAATATGAATCGATTTGAATGAGTAATTGGTTAAATTGCTAAACTTTTCATCAGGTCTGTTGCGATTAGGATGAATTGCTATGCGTGTTTGAAACATCAGTTTAATGTGTTTGTATCTACGGTTTTATCCTTTTGTTTGTTTAATACAGGAATAAAATTCAGTATTTTTAACTGGGCTATAAACTTTCAAGCTTGAAATATAAAGTTTTTTTTCAAATAGCAGTACTAAGGCTTGTTTTTGGTTTACATGTAAAGTAAGTTACGTTGAGTTAACAAACCAGAATGCCTCCTTCTTGTATTTATTTGTTTATTTATTTATTTATTTATTTATTTTTAAGAAATTGACACACAAATTTTGGTATTTTAGAGCTTGACTGGCAGGGTTAAATTTGTATTTCTGGAATAGTAATTTTTAAATTGCGTTCACTGATGGATATTTGCTGCTCTTTTTTTTTTTTTTTTTTTTTTTTACTGTAATCCACTGAAATCTTGTTTCACAATCCAAAAATTAGCTTAATTCCGTCATGGAGGATACGCTATGTTTTGGTATTCATTAGTAGTGACATCATGGTAGCAGGCAATAAATGGTCTGCAATTGGATTACTGTAATCTGTCCAGAGCAAGGATAACGTGACTGAGAAATATAGAGCTGAATCTGATCAAATGAAGTGAGTGAAGAAACTGGATTAGTACTGTCATCTGGAGGAATAATTGTTTATCTGGATAATCCATTCAATAAAAAAATAGAAATATTACAATTTAGCAAAAGATCTTGACCATAATTTAGCTATAGAAAAATATCACATTTTTTCAAAAATAATTTGAAAATTATTTTTGCATTTGTAATAAAGTAGAGCTTTACATTATTTACATTGCCCAAATGTAGACAGCAGCAATGACCGTAAAGTTATATCAAAACAAGGAATTAAAAAGGATTTTCTGCATTTTTCACTTGATTGCTGTTTTTTTTTTTTTGCCAAGAATAAAGAGACGTGTCATTCGTGAGGGAAGCAGCATATGTTTCCTCCCAGAGGGCAGACTGCAGTCGTGATTGCTTTTAAGAGTTTCGCTGTTGGATCCGTCCAGCACTTATGATGAATAGAGCCCTGCGTGGCGGAGTAAACTCTATATAAAGATAGTATATAGTCATAGTAGTGGACTAAAATCTGAAACAATGGTTACTGTAAATGATTGAAAACAAGAAATTATAACTCGTGCTTGTTTGTGTGTGTAATGTGTGTATATTTGATCCTGCTTAGTGCACAAATAACTAAGAAAGAAAAGCAAAAAGGCCGAATTAAACCAGCATTTTTTGTGCATGAAACAATATCACAATTTTCTACTCCACATGATATCAATTATTCAAAGAAATTTAGGACTGGATTTGAATGATACACAGTGTATTATCAATGATGATCGGTTTCTGTTTTTTTTTATTGCTGAATTACTAAAAAGCAGTTGGAATGTAAGCTACTTGGAGGAATTATTCCCTTGTAAAATAGGACTTTTAGAAGCTTGGTATGAGGAACTAATACATCATAAAGAATAAAACAACAATATTCTTTACCGGGTTGAATGAAATGGCTTGCACGCAGACTCGACACTCTGCCAGTCAGAAACAATGGCTTTGAACTTTTTAAGTGCAACACAAATGGCCTCTTTTCCTCTCAGAAGAGACAGATATTGCTCTGATAACAGCCTCCGTCTGCGGCGCTCGGACGTCACTGTCAGTGCAGCTTCATTTGACCTTTCACTAGTGCCTCTGTGTGCCATCGTATTCTGTGAGTGCTTTCGTTAATAGTGAACAGCATTTAAGAACGTAAAACTCCCACAATGCATGACATTAAAACTTTAAACACCATAAACTTTAAAACACCAGTTAAAGCGATTGAAAATAGCATAAATTAATTAGACATCCAAATAATTTTCTTTCTAAGTTCTTGTTCTTGTAGAAGATTTTGGCAGCCTCTTATATATTAAATTCATTTGGCTGCAAAGTTTTTTTTTTTCCTATATGCATAATTTCTCTCTTTAGAGGGTAAATGCCATCAAACTACAGATTGAACAGACACACATGGTTAATTGTGCATTTGACAATTATCAAAATATTTTAGACAATATTTTTTTCATTGATACAAACACGGAGACATAAATTCAAACAAATAAAAACAAAACGTTATGTTGGCTGGCAAAAAAACAATTGTATTACAATAATATTTTTTATGACAACATTGAGGGTAGATAATGCCATACAGTATAGATAATGTATTTTTTGATAATGTAATTTATATTTTCCCCTCTGCCTGTTATTTCTCTTTTTTTTCTTCATTGCTGAATTGGTTTATTTTGAATAACAATTCCATGTAAAATAAATATTCTATTGCAATGTCAAAATATGATTGCTCTCAGCTCGTCACCCAAAAGAATTAACGGCTAGAACATCTACCTACAGCTATATTTTACTATTTAAATGTATGTGTTTAACAAAAGATTTTATTCAAAACTGCATCCAATGGGAATCAAACCTCGAGGTTTGATGTTGCTAGCTCAATGCTCTTGTGATTTTATTGTGAAAGCTTGTGAAAGCTAAATTCTAAACGGATAAATTGCCTTGCATAATGAGTTTGATGATAGCGTAAGACTATGGTTCTGTTGTAAGATGTCTGTGATCGCCTGCAGCGTTTTCATTCAGCATCTACTCTGATTCCTGTCGAGTCTGAGATGTGATGATACACACTTCACATGCTACTCGGGCAAAAAAAACAGAAATCTGGTGGCGCAACACGACTGGGTTGGTAGTCATCAAGCTGAAATGTCAGTTTCTCTATCTGTGCACGAGGAACGTGAACTTTAAAGCGTTTTTGCTCCGAGACGTTTGAGTTTCCACAAGGTGGTTGGTAAGGGAGATTCATCTTGTGGCGTCTATTTCATTTCTGTCAACTTGCTGACAACATCCTGCGATCACGGACATTTCTGATGACGCATGTCCTCTTTTCTGATCTCTCGCAGGGACCACCCAAGCCGGTGGCCGTGGAGCCCTGCTCAGGGGGCAAAGCTGCAGTGCTCACAGTACTACTGTGCCTTCCACGAGGGGCTTCAGGGGTTCCTCCACCTGGTCAGTCAGGTGAGTCGGTGGTCCAAAAGCGTCTCCACTACACTGCTCTCAGACACTACAAATGTTCATTTTACGACAGCCAGGGACATTTTTGACTTCTGTGTGTAGATGGTTAATGTTGCTATTTTGCATTTCTTTTCATCTATCTATTTTCATTCCTGCCTTGTCTAGTTCCAGCCGCAGCTTCATCAAACTAAACAAATTTAAAGATTCAAATTTAAAATCCGTCTCAAAGCAGTTTTGAAAAATAGATATTAGACACAAAAATAGATATCAGCATATCTATATTATGAAAGAAAACGTGTCAAAAATGAGGTCCCTCTGAACCCTATTTTGTGTATATAATACTGTGTGTGTGTGTGTTAGAGTTAGGCGAAATGCATGTAATATTGTGAAAACCGGTAATACTTTGTGCCAGCACATTCATTTTGGTTAATAAAAAATATCTGTAACGTGTAACAAATGATTAAAAATCGTACGCTTCCAAACTTTTAACGACGCTTTCCCAGACAGACATTTGTGATAAAACACAGACGCACCTTAACAATAGTTGCTGCTGTTGTATGGTTTCTGGTCAAATGTATTTTAGTCTGCCTGTGCTGAAAGATTCGTACCAGAAAAGCGAGAACCATTTTATTTTAGGAGAAAGGCTTCATATGTGTGTCAACACTTGACTGTAGCAAAGAACGTGCTGCTCATTCCTATTGTAAAGAGAGAAAGTGGAAAAAACTCTTTAAGAGACTTTAAGATGATAAATCTTTTATCTCTTTTTGCCCAAACGTTGTATTTTACTTAATGTTGCATATCGGTCAACCTCATGTTACAAACAATTTTAAAATAACTGCACACATGTAACATTTGTGTTAATTGTCAAACAAAATTATTTTTTTTATTTGTAATTGTGCACTCTAATTGTACGTCTAAATAAAACTTGAACTTTGAATGTAATTATAATATTTTAAAGTCAAATCGAATCTCTAATCTCATGTTGCAGTATTAAGTTAACACATAGCCAGTGTCCAATTTCCCTTCTGTAGTTTGAATACAGAATATCCTGAAAAAATATCGATAAAGCCCAAAAATATGTAAATATATGTTCATTGTTTTAATCAATCAGAGTGTGTTGGTTTTGTTTTTCATTTTTCTGTTTTTTTTTTTTTTTATAAATCAGCCTGCATGTTTATTGAGACTTTATACATTTGCTGGACCTCGAGAGCTACAAACTGGTTGGAAAAAAACCTTTATTCCTTCACAGGCGTCACGGCCTTTATGCTTGACTTCCTCCTCAGGAATTTGATTGATCCTGGTGCACAAAGTCTTTTTAAGTAACGTTCATTCAATAGCGTTCTTTTGTTTGACAAGCCAGTGGTAGAGACGACGAATAACTATAAATAAGGCAACAACTACCTGCATGAACTTTGATCTGGAGGAAGTGCAGATGAGGACTTGGCGTGGATTCTCCGTCTCTAGATGCTTACTGGGCTGTCAAAGTTTTACAAGAACTCCTTTGGATAGATCTTCAGAGGAAATGTGAAGATGTAAAAGACAAAAGCCAATCTGTTTGGAATCAGCACAGAATATTTTTGGAGAGAAGCTCTTGAGATCCGTGACTCTCTTTGTCACCACTTTTTGGAATGCGATGCATGTGTAGATGTTTGATCTTCGTTCTCATCCAATCAGGGTCGACTGAAGCTGGGATGTTTATCGTGTGTCCCTGCCGCGCCTTCCTGGTGTGATGCTGAGAGAAACCACCTGCTCAAAGAGAAAACGCAACCCGCAAACCATGAGCTTGAGTTCGAAAACGAGACTAATTGGCCTTATTTTTAGGATTTTGCGTGACAATTAATATTACTTTTCTGCAATATCTGCTGTTAGCAAATGCTTTCAACCAAAGTTAGAGATGAAGTTGCATCTCTCTCTCTCTCTCTCTCTCTCTCTCTCTCTCACTCTCTCTCTCTCTATCTATCTAAATGTGTGTCATTGGCAATGTGTGTGATCCTTCTGTAGATTGTTTGGGCATAGTGTAGTATGCTAGAAATTGTGACCAAAATAAATCATCCCCTGAGTAGCTAAATTATTCTAGATTAAAATCAATCTATGTCCTACTCATATACATCTAGTGTCTTAGTGAAGGAGGGAGGGAGAGTGTTTTCAGCAGTCCAGGTGTGTTTTGTAATAGATTGTGTAACTGTCTGAGGCTCAGGTTGTTCTTGGATGTAAAAGCTCTTCGCTTGAAGCTCTGGCTTCACACTGATGTGCTGAATTCAATTCCTTTTGGCCGGCTTGTCTGCAGTAATGAATTGTTCCTCTCCTGTAATTGTATTGCATCAATAGAAGGGAATAAGCAGCCACACTGGGAGTTTGCAGGATGATTTGTGAGCGTCTGCTTTGAAAAATGGCTGCAGGAAGTTTGGAATTTGAGTCTATGGAAAGACGAAAAGTGATGGCCCGCTTGACTTTCAACACAGAAACTGAACCAGAATTCCAAGAGTCCCAGTTGGTTGGCGTTTGTATTTGAAGTCTTCAGAGGCTTCCTCAGAGCTTCTAAATGGTTGAACCATCAATTTTCCTTTTTCCAAGCTCTCCTTGAAGCGTTTCTGCGTCCGAGCTCTCCTCACTCTGTTGTGTTTGGTCCGCAGGTATCGCCATCGCCAGTGCTCTTATCGACACGTCCCAGCAGAAGCCCATGGACTTCAAAGAGAAGAGCCAGGGCTTGAAGAACCGTAAAGCTCTTCCTCCCGCTCACCAGGGCACCTGTGTTTGAAACGCCTGCGTGGACTGAATGACTCTGGTGGTCTCCTGCGGGCTGAGGGCCGCCTGGATCAGAGAAAGGCCCAGTGTGACGGGATTGTTTAGGTGACAGAGAGCCCTCCACTTCTCCTCCATATACACTTATCTCTTCATGCGGGTTGAACGTCATCAACGCAGCTCGCTGGCCACTCGTTTCTGACAAGGCTGAAGCATCACTTGCCTCCGGTACTTTTCACCTCGTTTGGCTCCATCCAAAATGTCTTCTCTTGGCAATCTGCTTTATTCCAGCATCTCCAGCTCGGTACACCATTAATCTCCAGCCCTACAATTTGAGTCATTACTGTCTTCTGGACCTCGCCTGGCCTTCCAACACTGATCATTCCTTTTATCGCATCGAGAAATGTTTCTCGCATCTCCAATGGGTTTGGACGATAATGTCTCGCGGATCGTTGGATGGAGAGCAATTCCAAGACGGCGGAGGGATCGACCGCGAGTTTGACGCCAATAAGGCAAAATCCTGTTAAAATTGTAAAGCTTTTTAGAATTTGTTATTTTACGAAATTGATCGCTATTTGCCTTGGCGAAACTATACGTTTCTGGAAAACCCATGTCGGGAATGGATCGGAATGTCACCTTTTCTTTCTCGTGTTTGCTCGGAACGGCTTTGCATGATCCGCGCGCACTTCGCTTGAACCTGTCAGTATGTTTGTGGAATTATTGTGGAGTTCCACAGTTGGTGCCCACAAACAGATAGCTGCGAATCCACCTGATTACACCATGATGCGGACCTCGTGGTGGACGACTTGTACCCAAGAATGCGACTGTTCGATGTAGAAAGAACAGGGACTTTTATTAATGGTGCCTCATTGAACACTTAAAAAAAAAAGCGCAGAGAAGTGAATCCAGAAGGCCGATCCCCGGCAGACGTAGATTATCTCGGGATCTCTAGAAAAGCTTTCATTAATCTTCTCCCATTTGTTTTGTCGTTTTTCAGCGGTACATGTTTGAAATGGATTTTGTATTCTTAGCTTTCACATATTGTGAACGTCGGCGGAGAATATTAACCAAGACCAGCAAGTTTGTACAAGTGAAGACTGGAGGACAACGCTCACTAAAAAACAACCATCACGGAACAGACGTTTGTTTGAGATGAAAGTGTAGAACATCCTCCACTTCAGTCGCTTTAGTTGGGTCTGAACGTGTGAATCTAATGTGAATTGCTCTTTTTCACCCGTTTTGGTTTTTTTTGTTAGTAATTTTGCTGTTTTTAATAAATTATATTAAAAGGTCAATAGATATTTCAGGACCTTCTGTACAGGGCCGTGCTGAAAAATAATGTCTTTTACAATGGTTGTGAAACAAACAAATTGTGGAATGGATTGTTTTTGTAACTAACTGATTCCTGTGTAACGGTCACTCAGTCAACTAGCTGATCCAGATCAACACTTGACCTTGGTTTTAGGGCTAAACTGAAGCTGCTTGTTGCCGTTGTTGTGTTTGTTGTTATTATTATTATTATTATTAATCTGGGCATTTTTAAACTTTGTTTTCCAGTCAGGAATTGTAAGGAAGTTGGAAAGCAGATTTACCAGGAAAGTTGTGGTATTCTCCAGATTGATTACACAGGAATCATCTCACTGTAAGCGAGGGGACAAGCCCGATTCCTTCCTCCCTCCCTCAATGCATATCATTAATCTTCATTGTATTTTAAAGATGAATGGGATAAAATAAAAAACACTTGAATATTCCGTATTTCTTTTGTGCCTCAGTCAATACTGCAATGTTTTTTTCCCTTTTGTTTTGCGGTGGGTTTACGCTGTCTGCATTCACATAGCTGTGTGTGTTACCTTGTTTATCTGCTCTTGTCCTTCTAGTTTTTCGAGATTGCTCAATTTAACCTATACAAAAAAAATGCGTTTTTATAGCCGCTATTTGACTTGTAACTATAAAAAAAAGTCCCAGAAAAATACATGTAAAAAATGAAATGTAATCGATTCAAATTTTTCAATCTAGAAAAGTTATTCTCCGTGATGTTTTTTTGGACTATATGACGCACTGAAAATCCTAAAAAGAAATGTACAATTTGACTGTGCGCCTGGATTATCAATATTTTTGACAACACATCTGGGTAGTAATGTAGGTTTCAGGCTGCTATAAAATAGTTCGTCCTAAGCGAAACGAAGTTCATGTAAAGTGAGCCAGAAAGAGAACCAGCGGAAAGTGATCCCAGTCTTTTTGCCGTTCACCACCCAGTGGACTCAGAAGAACCCAGTTCTGTTTTCAGGTCTCCTCAGGAGTGAAGAGATCCTCGACCCTTCCTCGATCACACATGGATCTGTTCATCCTGCGATCCCTCTCCTCTGAGGCATTTTTGCCCTTACTTTTATGTTTTTTATCACTTTATAACGCAGCATTTCATGTGAGATCAAAAGACATGAAATTGCATTTCATGTTAATGTGTTAGGAATAAAATGTGTTAGGAATAAAAAGGCATTTTTATTGGTACGGTTTTCAAAGGTTGAGTAGAGTTGTCGATTAATGCAATCGTCTTTCAAAATATTAAAAAATCGCCGCCTGGGTCACACACCCGGCTATTATGAAAAGGGTTTTTCTCATAATTATTACGGCGATGTAACAGGGAAGCCGAGGTGGATCGAAATCTCTTCGCTTTCACATCCCAAAGTAATCAAACCACAAACGGTCCCTAAAATTTTGTGACCGTTTAAGGGGGTCTTGGTGTGTTCACATATACGCTCTAAACATGTTTGAAAGGGTTAAACTTTTTCCAAATGCGTATGATATCATAATTGTTGGCGGTTTCTGAGGTGCGTTGGTCTTCTCCACACTCGGCCTCGTCACTCAGTCTGCTCAGGTAGCTGCGTGGCATGAGGTGACAATGACGGAATGAGCTGTCACTGCTGACTAATGTCCATAAAAACTCTGCGGGGAGAAGTATGGAGAACTCTGCAGGTCCCCATGAGTGTGTGTGTGTGTTTCTATCCTGCAGATGTGGGACCTTCACAACCTCGCTCCACGCATCACTGGCAATGATGGATAAGCCTGGCTTGCTTTTGAATGGTCCACGTTAAAGCGTTCATAATTCTGTGCCAATCCATTACTTTCCGGTAAGCGCTTTTTGAATTCATAAAGAACTGATCTACATGGAACTCGGGTAATTACAACGTCCCCATAAGCCAGTGTCTCCTCCATCCTGGAGTGTTTCCCCTCATTTTTATGCTTCAGACCTGGTCTTCGGAGGATCTTCTGAGACGTGTCATTTCCATATGGATGACTCTGTCGATATTGACCGTGCGAGGCGGAGAAACGGAGTGTGTATCCGGCGTGGCTGTATATCACCAGGGCTGGTGTCATCAGATGAGCGGCGTGAGAGATGCCTTGTGCCTTTATTGCTTTTAGTTGGCAGGAAATGCCCAGTGTAAATCAAGGTGTCTGGCACCAACATTAAGAGATATTAATGAGAGTGTGGCCTTTTAGTAACGCAGGAGGTAAAGAAGGAGAGCGAGTGAGTGATGGTCCTGGATAAATCGTTTGTCCTCATGACGCCTGAAACTGCACGACCTGTGTGTGTGTNGGTTGTAGTGGGTCTGTGTGCTGGCCTGGGTTTCCTCCGTGTCTCCAGTTTACTCCCACAATTCAAATACACCTAGAAAATTGGGGAAACTTCTAGTTTGCAAGTATACATTTATTTGTTTGTTACTTTAATCAGAGTGATTTTCAAAATGTGTATAATGTTGCAGAGGTGTGAAGAGTACCTGAAAACATCACTTACAGTGGAGTAAAGAGTACAGTATAGAGTAAAAGTTGCTTGTTTTTTGTTATTTTCAGTAAAAGTACAAGTAGCCTAAAATACTCAAGTACTTTACACCACTGTCACATTCCCCTTTAAACCTTTATCAAATCTGCCCCCAAAATCATAAATGGGTGTGATTTTGCGTACTTTCAGTGATGAATAAAAAGCACACCTGCATCGTTTGGAACATCAAAAATAGATAAGCAATAACAAACTGTTTTTATTCTTGAAGTGTAAAAAAATCTAAAAAAAAAAAAAAAAAAACCTTATATTTAACTACTTTTTATTCATATTCCTGTGCAATACATCCCATACATTTTTATACTGTACCTGATACTTCTAATGTATTCTCTAATTTCTTTTTTTTTTTTTTTTCTATTTTCTTATATCTTAGATTTTAATTATGGTATCACCAATTCGAGGCTGCTACAATTTCGTTATTACATGTATAATGACAATAAAGGATTCTGATTCTGATTTCTTAAAGGACCCCCCCCCCCCCCCCCACACACACACACACACACACACACACAATCAGGAAAATCAGGTTCAGTGTCTTGCTCAAGAACACAATATTTGTGGAACCTATCAGGGTTCAAACCTCCAACCCTTTGGCCACAAGTCCGACTAGGCCACAGCTTCCATTTAACGTACATAGAATCATGAATCCAGCCCCAGACAGTCACGCCTCAAGCAGCCAGAAGACCATCACAGCCTCTTTGTGATGATGCCTGTGTCTGGAGCCGTGTCCTGAGAGCCGTGGACACGACACAGATGTCCACTCGCTCTTCCTGGCTGATGGTGGACTGCACAAAGCCGTCGCTTGTGCTTCTGTCTTCTGTCACTTCTTAAAGAGAGTGGAGAGCAAATCACCCAAAGCTGCAGAAACCAGGCTTTATGTCTGATTGTCTTTGGTGATAACAAAGAGGCGTCTATGTCCAGCTTCCCCTCAGCTGCCCTGTGAGTCAAGCCCGTGTCCCTGTGCCCACTTCCTCCCTCCGTTTGCTTTCAAGCTTTGAAATGGAGCATGACTAATCATCATGTACAACATGTGGAGAGCTGAGAAGAGGTTTACCCTTTCACATTTCTATCCTCTAATAAAGAAATGCTCCAGACTGGGACTGGAGTTGACCTGTGGTGACCCCTGAGTGGCCGGCCTGGCCAAAATGGGGAAAATAAGGCTAAAAATAAAACCACACTATAAAAAGTGTTGGAAAAATGTGCAAATAAAAATCATCATATACCATCATTTTTGGACTATAAGGTTAAAAATCCCCAAAAATGTTAAACAGTTATTCTGAAATGTTAAATAATTATTCAATTATTTAAAATTGTTATCTTATTAAAGATGGATAACATAAAGTGTTATCTGTTTTATTCTGTTTATATGTCTCTGCAGGAGTAGCGCAATTCATTTAATGACCTACAACAAACTAATTTGTAATACTACTAATAAAGTAAACTTAAATTACCTGAATGTAAAATCTAAAATACATCATTTAGAATAAATTTTATTTATTTATTTGTGTCTGAAATGTATTAATATCTGCTTAGTATCTGTATTAAGCACTTGTAAAAAATGATTAAACAATTGTAATTTAATAAATGATAACTATTGTAACTATTTTAAAGTTTAGACACAAGACGCAAGAGGGGCGGGGCTATTTGTACGGAAACTCTGAAAGTGGAGGCCAAAGGTTGGGTTTTATTTAAAATGAAGCTCTATTGGCACTTGTGGGGACATTTAGTCAGGGCCCCACAAGTTTGAAGGCCTGTTTGAGGGTTAAGATGTCATTTTATGGTTTCTGGTTAAGGTTACAGTAAAGACTGGTGGTCTGGGTGATGTGGAGAACAGAATGTATTTTTTGTACTTGAATCAATAAGTAAGACCCCACTGATAAAAATGATAAGAATGCAAGCGTCTGTGTGTGTGTGTGTGTGTGTGTTTCGCAAAACGCACACCATTTTCAAACCCCTTGAATCCCACCTCTGGATCGCGAAGCCCTTGAACAGCTCCACATCTTTTCTCGCGTTATCAATGAATGAAATCTGTATTTCGCTGCCCTTCTGTAGCTCTAAAGGAAATCAATTCCGAACAGACCCAGAGCCCCTGACATTTACCAGAAATAAGATAAAAAAAGTGCCGTTGTAAATAAATAAATAAATGAAAAATAGTGCAATGGTTAAAGGAAGGAAAGTTAGGGACCGTTTTTTCCCCCTCTCTCTCACTCTTTCGGGCCCTGAGGTAATTACAGACACACTGATTACATTGTTCTTCGTCTTCTGTGTCTCTTCTTCCTTCAAAGCGGCGGATTGTTTTAGTCTTTGGTGGAGGTTAGTGTGTCTCATTCAGTCTCACACACACACACACAGAGCTGACGGACTCATAACGTCGCTCTCTTATTGGAAACGCCGCCGTTTGTTGTGCCGCCTCATAACGGTCCTGATGCAAATCTCCGTCCGTCTTCCCGGAGCCCGATTCATTTGTCTGGAATAGATTCCGCATTCTCTCTGCTCGGCGGATTATTAAATCTCGCCCGCCCGTTTGTTTTCCCAACCCGTTTCTCATAAACGCACTTTCGCTTCCCAATGTCACATTGCACGGAAATTGTCGCCAATCTTTGGTGCGCGTGTTCCATCACGCCGTCTGCCGCATTTTCAGGTGTGAAGAAAACCGGGGCGTCCTTGCCTGTTATTGTCCTGGGAAGAGCGGAGTGATGTGATTGGACTGACAATCAACTCCGCATTATCGCTTAATCCGGCCCGGCAGGAGTGAAAGTTAATCCAAGGTAACGGAACATCCTGACGCTTCCTGTCACGTCACTTTCACCGGATTCACATTCTAATTGAATCGGTTTTTAGTACTCTTACTATATTACTTGTTACTTACAGTAAACTGTTTGACCTTAAACGTCCTGAAATTAGTCGAAAAGATGAATCTTGCAGGTTTGTTCCTGATTCGTGCCGGAAGTCGAAAACCTTCTTGGTCGATTTGTAAGAACGTTTGGTCTGTTTTCCTGTTTGTTTGTTGTGAATTCAGGAATTATCTCTGTTTTTTCCATTTGTCTTCTGTTTCTCTCTCCCTCTCTCAGTCTGTTTCATCCTTCTCTTTATTCTTCCTTCTCTCCCTCTTAATTTTGTTCAGTCTCTCTCTTCTTTCTCTTTATTTTAACTCACAAGATCTGTCTTTGCCCCCCCCCCTC
>SOMO01000003.1:195795-205224 GCA_028128575.1 Paedocypris carbunculus | reverse complement strand
TTATTCTTTTTTATTTTTTGTGTTTAATGAAGCATGTTTTTTGGTTGATAAACTCAAGTAACTAAATCAAAGATTATTGTTAGATTTTGGATCCAAAAATCAAATGTTCTTAAAAAAAAAAAAGAAAAAACAGAAAGATCGTATTATTAATCAAAGAGCTTACGTTTATTCCTCTTACATGTGTTTTACAGTCTCGTTCTTTGAATGTACACATGAAGAACGTCTTTTATTTTTTACAGCGAACCATACAACAACAACGCAGATGTGGATCTGGCCGAGCACTTCTCTAGAGAAAAGGAAACATCACACTGAATGTACATGACCGTCGCCCCGTTCACACGCTAGTGAGACGTCAGGAGATGATAGTCACTAGAACACATATCACTGTCCCAAACCTCAACTCAATCTGGGGGAACAAAACTGAGAAGAGGACACATTCAAAAACCCAAGACTTGGAAAAATAACACAGCATGTGGCATTGATGGCGTTCCCTTATATCAATGGAGCAAAATGGGGTTTGTCGGTCCAAATAAGAACCAAGAGCAGCAGGTTTCCGTGAGAAGAAGACGAGCCTCCAAAATAAAGTGTCAAATTTCCCTTCAAACGTGGCTTTTAAGTTTAACACCATTTCCTTATTCGCAAATATGTCCTTATTTGCAGTTTTTGTCCAAAACGATGAGACTCTTCCAATGTTTCTCGATGTCTGGTGAAAAACAGAAGCAGGTGGACAGAAGACCGGTTCATCACAGCAAAACACCAAACTGTGCACAGCACCACGCGAGGAAAACTGAAAGTACAACATCAGTGTGTTCTACTGAGGCAGCATGGGAAGTCCTCTGGTCCGGTGGTGAGCGGCTAGGACGTCTGCGGCGGCGTGAGCCCGACCTGGAGAGCTGATATTGCTGATGCCAATACGAGGAGAGTGATGTGTGAATCCCCCGGCCAGACAGAACTAGCCGAGCTCTGAGGAACTGCGTTAAAACTGCCGCCGTCGTTCTGATGTGGATTCTGTGGAAGAGACATTTTGTTTCATATCATAAAAGGAGAAGAAGAGTAGCCTAGAAACGTCACCGTTAAAGTATATGTGTTAGCATTTATAATTTATGTGATTTGTGAAGTGTAGAGGTGCTTAAATTTGAGCTTAGGACGTAAATCAGGAGAGATGGACCGGCCATCCAAGTGTTGCTGGTTCGAATCCCAGTCTTAAGGGTATCACAACTGGCACTGCCCACTGCTCCGGGTTTGTGTCCAAAAATGCAGAGCCCAATTTAATACTTTAGTTTGATACTATTGTCCCTAGTCATTTGGACGAACCTATTTTATCTATACAGTGGTACCTCAACTTACAAAAATATCCCGTGCCGAGAGCCATTTCGTTCGGCGAAACATTTTGTTAGCTGAGCCGCATTTTACATGTAATCCATCTAATCCGTGCCATGACTTTCTAAATTTGGGCAAAAACATTTTTATGAATGAGACAATATTGGTAATAAATGTAATAAAAACATGTTACATAGCAGTTGTTTACATAGCAGCTGATGTAACATGTACTGCTATGTTACATAAAACATCGCCATTCTGAAAGAACACAAGCTTTTTTTATATTTTGGAAGTCTCTGAAACTAACTACTGTTTTTGTTGTTTTTATGATTATTTGACGTGCAAAGAAGATTAAACAAGTGTTTTATCCTTATATTAATGCATGCATAATACACGCTCCTTTCGTATAGCGAAAATATTTCAAAACTCTGGACGACATTTTTGTGTATTTTGTTACTCTGGATTTTTGTTATCCTGGTCATTTGTAAGTCGGGGTACCGCTGTACATAAAACATTTAGCAAAATTGTTTAAAAATAACACTTTAATCAATTTATTCAGTGTACACTCATATTAAAAATATAGATTGGCCAAAAATTAATACACAAAAAATCTGAAGCAAAAAAAAAAGTTTTAAACGCAAATGGGAAGCTTGCAAGCAAAAAATAAATAACAAAACGAAATTGTGCATTTTTGTTTATTTCTTATTATTATTTTATATTTTTGGCACTAATCTGATATAACAAAAATAGTGAAAAATGTAAAGAGGTTTAAATAATTTCCCTACCCACTTTAAAAAGTCTTGAATATTTCCTCAACAGCAACACAAAAAAATGAACTCGCCTTTTGCGTCTAATTGGAAAATGACGTTTTTCTTACCACACAAAGAACATCCAGACTGGAGTTACTCTTCAGTTTCTGAGCCTGTAGAAAAAGACAGAAATATGCTTTTAAAATGAATAGAAGTTTGGCCCGGAAAGTCAATTACTGGAACGGTAGAATCCCGTATTCAGTGTTACAAAGCATGTAAGAGTCTCTCTTTAAACTCAATCCACTGCCACGTTACTTAAGCCACGGCTTTACTGAATCAAAGCAATTTGTGGCGAATGGAGGCGGTAATGGCCGCAGAAAAAGACTTCTTTCCGAGTGAGATGTAATGTTATGATAATGAGACCACCGGCCCATCGCAAACACCTCACGTAGATGTGAGTGTGTGTGTGTGACACACCAATACGTTTCCCCAGCGTCCTTTAAGCACACACGCTTTATTTTATTATTTTTGGGGGCGATAAAGTGATCCCTGCGAGGATCTGGAATATAATAAAGGTGCCACGGAACGGCGAGAGAATGGAGCTAATTCCTGCAAAAAGCATTGTGGGATAGAATGATTAATAGCCGTACTGGAAGTCTATCTGACAAAGGAAACTCCGTCGACTAATAAATCATGATATTGTGATTATAGCAAAATGATGAATTGTTGTGCTGTATCTGCGAGAGTAAATCTGCTCTTCTGTGCGTGAACCTCACCGGAAAACTGCAGATGGGTTTCTTTTTGCCTTTTCTTTAAACTTAAAGAAATCCTGATTAAGTCGAGTTTATGTGGCATGACGATCCTTTTCATTATCCTTTTTATTATTCGTGGGCAAGTCTGTCTGGAGTCTTTTGTTTATCAATTTATTCAAGAGTCATTTT
The DNA here is from genome assembly GCA_028128575.1 of Paedocypris carbunculus. Lineage (NCBI taxonomy): Eukaryota > Metazoa > Chordata > Actinopteri > Cypriniformes > Paedocypris > Paedocypris carbunculus. Next base: position 202,214 of record SOMO01000003.1, on the reverse strand, counting down.
TAAAAAATGACTTGAAGCCATGTTTTCTGTCACTTTGCCGAGATGAATTGCTTGTGGCTTTTTGAATCACTTCCGATTCTGTCATTTTCATATTTCTTTTGATTTAAATATTGTAGCAATCTTGACTTTTTATTAGCTTTTAGTTTTGTAAACTCTTTGACTTTGCCAAAAAGGGAAATTGAGTAATTGAGTTACTTCTTACTGACTTACAACACATTATAGTTTTGCCTTGGGATTTGAACCCATAAATGCTGGTGTTTCAAGAATTAGTATGAGCCAATGTCTTTTACATTATAATACATGTTTTACACAATTATGTCATTTTACTTGGAATCAAAACAAAAATAAAAAAAAAAAACTAAAATAACTGTGAAGTTATTGAATTATCGGAATCGAACCCATGGCCTGTTATGTTGCAAATATATTTCACCAGTGTAATTTTGGCTCTCCTCCACTTTTACATTGAGTTTTTGCCTTGTGAGTTTACTAGAAATCAATTTACACTTCGGGACTTCAGGAATTTGAGTTTTCTCTGGGAGTTGAACCCATGACCTTTGTTGATAATTTTGCAACAAAGCAGTATTCTTTTTGCAGTTTCCTTAACTTTAACTAAAAGCGAAGGTGAAGAGTAAGCCTGAAGTTAGCTTGAGCAGATGATCGGTGAAGATACCTTTACCTCCTAGCGGAAGGGTAAATCCCGCTTAAGGGTGTTCCTCATGATAATGTGCCAGCCAATTAGCTTTGACATGACAGCTCTGGCAGTTTTGACGTATCTACTTTCTAGCCAGAGGCTCATGCATGTGTTATCATCGCAAAAGCCCATATCCATCAATCAAAAGTCACCCAGAGTCTCCAGAAATGAAACTTATCATATGTCTCGCAAAGCTTCGACGCATCTAAACAAGCTTCCGGCTGTTTACAAAGTCAACGGCGTCTTTAACCCAGCGCCAACCTGCGTCTGACAGACAGCTGTCAGTGTTGGGCACCAAAAACTAATGGATTATGAGATTAGGTGTGTCTAGGGCTTCCATGACGGACCTGTAGGCTTCCACAGAAGCTGTAGAGACGGTCGGCATTGGTCTCCAGGTCGCTGGAGAGCGCCGGGTGGTCCAGACTGTTGGAGGTTCTGTCGCGGGCTCTGTGTGGAGTGTGTGGCTCGGGTGGAGTGGACTGGATGGGTGGCTGGGGCTGCCATACGCCAACATCTGTGCCGTTTCCAAAGGCCTGGATGGCGTTGCCTGTGTAGTGAAGATAAAAAGTGCCATCAGGGTGGGAGAAAAAATTTAGAGAAATCAAGACCACTGGAGTTTGGCTTTTTTATTAGTACAATAGTACCATTTATTAGTACAATAGTATAATATCTGATAGTAAAACTGCCATTTATTAATATCAGTTGTTGCTAAAATCTAGATAAATTGTATTAATAATGTGTACATAATTAACCAGTATTAATGAATCCTTTTTAATAATACTACTGGAGCAATGAACTGGTTTGAGCCTTGTGAAAATACAGGCCTTTGTTGTTGTGTTTCAAAAAAAAAAAAACGTATTTATATTAATTATAATTACATTTATAAAAATCATATATATGTACTCATATATATAGATTTTTTTTTCTTTATGGATATTAAAATTACATTTAGTTTTACCTCGATTAAAAGCATGCAAACAATCTTTATACTTATCACATAAAATATCATTATTGTAATTTAACTGAGCTGCTGAATGTGGACATCATCGAAACTTTGGGTCTCTGTAAGTGTGACGAGACCCTCCACTTTCAAAATCAGACACTTTTCTTTTAGTAAAGATGTCTTTTGGTGAATGTCTCTGTTCTCAGGAGCACTGTGATTTTCTGTGGCTGTTATTTACCTCACGATTCCACAGACTAAAGGCCAAGTGGAAGATTATTGATGGGTAGCCGGGTACAAACGCTGAGTATGTTTTAAGTACTGTCTCTTAACAGGAAGTGGGATGCTTGACCTTATCATGGAGATAATATGCGGGACGGAACACTCACACTAGTCTCTTTGTATTTGAAAGATAATTACTTTTCTGATTTAGTCATTGTTGTGTGTTTTACTCTTTTCTCTCAAAGTCTCAAACTAGATATTTTTAAACTATTTGATATTTTCTATTCACGAGCATACTCGTCATGCTGGCGTGGGTTTCCTCTGGGTCTCTGGTTTCCTCTCACATTCCATAAACATGTACGAGGAAACCTGGAGTGCGGAAAATTATTTATAGGTGTGAGTGAGAATATGAATGTGTGTGGGTTTGTCCATTTCTGTGATTGGTTGACCGCCTTCAGACCCAGAGTTTACAGGATGGGCTCGCAGAGATCGAGAAATGGAAAAGCAGTTCAGAGAACGAATGGTTGTACATTTCACTATTGGATAGTTAAAATACACAATTGTTGTTTCATATTTATGTAAAAGTAAATATTTATAAATAAAAAAACTTGTTTGATTTCTGTGAGCCCCTTTCACACAGGAATGCCGGTAAATTGCCGGACAATTACGGGAACGACTTTACTGGTAAAGACTGTTCACACAAGCACTGCTTTTTCAAAATATCATCAGCTGCACCTGTGAACGCGCAAAGAGTACACACGCAATCCTCGTCAGAACACTCCTTTAATTCAGAGCGTACTGAACTTCTGCGTGCTAATTCCGGCAATCTTTGTTTCACGTTCACACAGGCCAGTTTACCAGCAATTTCCCGGGAACGTTTCAGGTACCAAAATTACCACCATTTGTTCAGAGACTAATTTACTGCCGTTTGTCTGTTCACACATGCCGCCAGATTACCGGTAAGGTCTGTGTGAAAATGTGTCAAAGGGGCTAGTGAGATGTGTGTAATACTTTTTAAAACAATCAAAGGTCACAAGGTATTAGTGAGCATAAATTCAAGAATATATTTGTTCTTTACACTAAGCATGTGCTGTCCTTCTTCGTGCCCAGGCCTCAGGAAGACAGATCATCCCTCTCATCTCCATCATGTCCTTTTCCCTACAATCACTTCTTCTAAATGGATGTTTGCGAATCACTCTCTGACAAAATAATGCCTGTTTCTCTTCTCTTCCAGGCCCATGGACACCTGAGTAATGCACCATTGTCTTTTCCACGTCAGGCCCCCGTACGGACGCTTTTAAGAAGGATTTCTCTTTCTCCTGGCTTCACTAGTGATGCAGATGGAACGATCCGAAGAAGCGGACAAATGGAATTCAAACGGAGGTGGGGTCTTCTGACAGCCGCAAAAAGCCGTAATACAATACAATACAATACAATACAGCTTTATTTATAAAGCACCTTAAAAAACAACAGATGTTGGCCAAAGTGCTGTACAAGACCAATAAAACCAACAAACGTATGTTGATATAAAAACACAGAAAAGAAGGATAAAGCATCTAGAAATAAAAACAAGTAAGAATAGAAGCAATAGACTGTAATAAACAATAAAACAATAAAAAGCCAACACTCACATCGGTTTAAAATGCCATCGAAAAGTAATGTGTTTTTAAGAGAGATTTAAAAACCGGAAGGGAGTCTGCCTGCCTAATGCTCGCCGGCAGCTCATTCCACAGCTTAGGGCCGACAACAGAAAACGCTCGATCACCCCTAAGTTTCCTTTTGGTCTTGGGCACCACCAGGAGCGAATGGTCTGCTGACCTAAGGGAGCGTGATGGAGTATAAGGCTGGAGGAGGTCAGCTAGATACTTAGGAGCAGAACCATGTAGACACTTAAAAACAAATAAAACTATTTTAAAATCTACTCGAAAACGAACCGGTAACCAGTGAAGTGCTGCTAGGGTTGGTGTGATGTGCTCTGTTCTTTTCGTGCCAGTTAAAAGCCGGGCCGCAGCATTTTGGACAAGTTGTAGCCGGGAAAGCGATTTCTGGCTCAGACCAGAATAAAGAGCGTTACAATAGTCTAATCGAGTAGTGATAAAAGCATGGATTAAAATTTCAAAGTGATGCCGTGAAAGAAATGGTTTAACTTTGACCAGCTGTCTTAGGTGGTAAAAACTTAGCTTAACCACTGAGCTGATCTGAGCCCGTAGACGCAAAAGACTCACGCAGGCATCGGTTGCTGGTGAAGAACTGGCTGAACTTGTCGCACTCGGCTTTTCCGTTGCCGCTGCTGCTGCAGTCACACCAGGGCGAGACGCTGATGCCGGGGGCGCGCAGGTAATTCGGGGTCATCACCGTACCTGTGACACACGTGGACACTCATGGAAATGAAAATAAACATCAGCTGCTTTGAGATGAGATGATAATCAGATATAGGTGTAGATCGCATGTAGATGTCATGTGTAATACATACATATACAATATTTGTATATTTATGTACGGTATGTATATATAAATACACAGTGGAGGACAAAATTATTAGCAACCCTACAAAATAGTCTTTGTTTTAAATGTTTTACAAAAGTGCTTTTAAATAGAGCATAACTTTATTAGACACAAATTAACACAGCTTTATTAGACATCCTAATAAAAAAAAAATAAAAAAAACTACTTTGAAGTGGGGGCTCATAATTTATGTGTAGACAAAGATATTTGTGTTTGTCTATACAGAGAGAGAGAGAGATATGTATTATGAATAGACATTCATGGAGAAGGATGAGTAGATAAAGAGAAAGAGATGTAGAACCAGAAAGGAAGAGATATGATTCTCTACAGAGTCAGCAAAAAGGATGCATAGTCAAATTAATGTATAGATGAATAGAAGCAAGAGAGAAATAAAAGATTGATAGAGAGGAAGCTGTTTGGATATACACATCTAGTCAGAAACGATGCATAGAGAATTATATAAGAGGAAGGAGTCAACATTTAGTCAGAGAAAAAGAAGACTGGAGAGTTTGAATCATGGTTAAAAGAGAGATTTCGATCAATGAGATTTCGATTTTTAACACTGGTAGATAGGAAAAGGTATTAATAGATACAGTCGGATAGATGGATGAATGAATGGATAGATATTTAGAAGGATGGATAGATGGATGGAAGGATGAATATACAAACAGTCTGGTAAAGAGAAAGACAATCATAATGATGTTTGGATGGACCGATCAATAGACGAACGGATGGATAGAGAAACAGATTAAAAAGGAATAGATATGAATAGACTTATAAAGACAGATGAAGGGATGGTCAACAGACAGACGGAGTGATGGAGAGACAGAAACACACTTACCAATAAGTCCTGAATAGGCCAGCAGACACTCAGCGTAGTTTTCCTTCAGACAGCCAGAAATGGAGCGAGGCTCCGGCTGACAGTTAGTGAGGAAGTCGGCCAAGCGAGATCTGAAAAATGATCCAGTCCCTGCTCATTAAACCCACCGGACAGATAAGAGACCCTCCATCCGAGTCATTATGACCGTCGCCGGTCTCACGCACTTTTCATTAGAGCAGTGTTTCTCAAATAGTAAATTTGCACCACTAGAATAAAGTGTAAATGCAGTAGGTGGCAGTAGCGCGCTCGATTTTAAGAGTGTGGACCCTCGTAAGTCAACATGAACAAATATATAACATTGAGAAAAGAAAAATCAAACTGAGGAGACAAAGAGACGAGTAAAATGCAACAGAAAGACTAGAAGCTTCCTTACTACAATGGGAGATGAGTAAAGGCAGCTGTGTGTACTTAGTTTTAAAACTTTCTCAATTTCAGACAAATGGTATGTTAATAACGTTGTTCTTTGTTCTGAGTTGATTTAACTTTTTTTTTGTCTTCAGTGCTTATGATGATTCAACATTTTGTAGACTAAAGTTATGATAATCTACAAGACTAATAATCATTGTTATATACANAAAAAACTTTATTTTTGAGGTTCCTTCCTAATATCGAAATTTTATTTTATTTTAACACGTCAAATAGCAGAACAAAAAGTATATAAAAAAATAGACAAAAAGTCAAACTCTAACGTGCAAAAAATACCTGCGCTAATTCACGTTTATGTGATTTAGCTCATAAACAGCATCCAGTACCTTCAGCATCCTGCAGATGGCGATATAGTCACATTGGCAGAGAAATTAACCGCAGTAGAAAACGATCATACTTAGATATTTAAAGATAAAAGATGATACTTGATATTAATATATGATATTTTTTATACTCAGTACAAGTACAAAGTAACCAAAAATACTTAAGTAAAGTAACAAAGTCAATTTACTCAAGTACTTTATACCACTGGTATACTTATAGCTCTGTGCAGTTTAATAAAGTCTATATCAATATACCAATAATCTGTAAATCATACTAACTATGGGCACATTTGGGGGTGGTTGTGAAAAATCTCTTTTTCATAGGAGGGGCAGATAGTGTTTAGAAAGTAGAAATCGGTCACGACACATTCAGCGTTTGTAAAGGCACCGACCTGCAGATGTAGTTGGTCTTGCAGGACGCCTGCAGAGCGA
>SOMO01000003.1:165795-190795 GCA_028128575.1 Paedocypris carbunculus | reverse complement strand
GCTCTGCAATTAGTTAGCCACTCCAGGGTGTGTCCCACATTCTGTTGTGGGAATTGGCTTCAGCTCTTTGTGACCCAGAAATAGAAAAGTGTTCAGAAAACGGATCAATGTCAAAAAAAGGTCAGTTGCAGACCATGATGTCATAGATGTTTCTATGATGTTCCACCAGCTTTAGGCTTAGTGTCATGTGTCAGCCATGATAAAAACTCTAAACATTTTGCTGAAAATATATTTTTAGAATTATTTACAATTTTAATTTACAGGTCTATTTATGCTTTTTTTGAAAGCCTTGATGTTTATTTTGTTTTTGTTTAAGCCATTTAATAAATTAAACAAAGGAAATAATGTAAACTACATTTTTATAAACAGTACTGTGTATCTAACTTAGATTTTGTCAATTCTTTTTACATATAATTTGTTTTTAATACTTAACATTTGTCTTTTATATATCTTTAAAAAATATTTACTTTCTTTCAAAATATATTTAATATGCGTAAGTATCATTGCCTAAAAAGGTCACATTAAAAGTATAATGATTACTATGCAGCACTAAACAATACCTCAAATAATAATAAATTCTTATCACAACATTTGAAGGATTTAGTCTGCTGTGACTTAAAGTTTTATAGCTGAAAATCATAATTTAATTAGGAAAGACCATTTCAGAAATCAGACATTTTAATTGGCCAAGTTGCGAATTGAGGTGGTCTGATTCCGCCTTTTCCCCTCTTTTACATATAGTAACACAAATCTATAAATAATAAAGAAAAACAGTGGCCTGAAATGAAAGAAACAGTGGTTGAGTAAAAATGATTAAAATCACCAAAAAAGGGGCTGAAGAGCGGAAAGCCGAAGCTGCCATCTTGTATAAAATATCGATTAAATAAAACAAAAATGCAAACAAGCGCAAGAACTAGTCAGGAAACATTAGGCATTACAAGCTTCTTTCCTCCTAAATGACTGAAGTAACAGCCTTTTAGAGCAGAACCAGTTCCCGGGGGTCCGAGAGGATTAGTAAGACGTCAGATAATTGACTGAGCCGTGGGGATTTGGGTGGTCACTGATACTCCAGCGGTGCTTTCAGGTTCCATTGAAAGCCTGGAGATCTTCCCTTCCAGGGGACGACTATTGTAGCTGTGATAGAAAGGTGGGAGTCGCATGACCGTGTTTGGAGGTGAGGGGTGTAAAGAAAAACAGAGAATGAAAGAAAAGCTCATGGGAGCCCGATGTGTTCAATAGAGTAAGTGGTGTGTGTGTGTGTGTGTGTGTGTGTGTGTGTGTAAGGACACGTATGCCCAAACAAATCATTCAATGCAATCTCATGAGAGTATTTAATCTAGCGTAGAGTGCTGATCTCGATCAAGAGAATATTTATGTCTTAAATGTAATGTAATGTAATTGATTGAATTGAAAAGCCTTTAATTGTCCCACAGCGGGGAAATTACATGTCACAACAGCAGTATAAATAAGTATATAAAAAACATCTATAAGAAGAGTAATTAGCAAATAAGCATGCATGCGTTGACATAAGCATAATTTACACTGCACACACTGTCAATAAATGAACAGATTATATTAGATTTTATATTTACAATAAACGGGCAGCCTTGTTAACGTTCGTTATATTTCTGGGTAAATCGTTTGTTGCTTTCAGTGAAATATATCATGTAGGTTCGAGACCCGTGACATTTGAGAAGTGAAACAAAAGTTGAGATTTACAGAAAGTGCCCATTAATTGTTTAAATGTTGTTTAAAAGTGTGCAATAATTGTTTTAAACTAATTAATGTGCTATGAAGGTTGTACATTCACAAAGCTGTAAAACTACGAGTTAACACATACAAAAAAAATAAAAATAATATAAAAAATAAAATAAAAAAATTAAAAAAAAAAAGAAAAAATAAAATAAAAATAAAACATAACAAAATGTGTGACACAACTGAAAATTTCATATTTTTGTATGTAAACACCTTTTGCTTTCAATGCACATTCTTGCCATTCTGAAATATGTCTAAATAAATACTTGTGTACACACTACCGTTCAAAAGTTGGAAGGAAGGTCAGTTTTATAGCTTCTTTAACCAGCTAAACAGTTTCCAGCAGTGCTAACAGATCAAACACGAGTTTTACAATCATTCATTATACTTCTGACACAATTAGCAAACACATAGTACCATTAAAACAGTGAAGTGACAGTTACTGGAAATGGGCCTCTATACATGAGTAATTTTCAACCAAAAACCAGACATTTACAGCTAAAATAGTTATTTACCACATTAGCAATGCATAGAGTGTATTTCTGATTAGTTTAAAGATATTTTCATTGACAAAAACAGCGCTTTTCTTTCAAAAACAAGGACATTGAAAGTGACCGCAAACATTTGAACTGTAGTGTATGTTCATACACATAGTTTATACACAGTGTAAACAATGTATTAAGTGTTGCTGGGAGAAGTGAAACAGGTTATAGTGTCGTAAACTGGCACACTGCTGCGGTTGTGGCTCTTTATGAGCGGACAGATTGCCGTGTTGTAATGTCTTATGAGCTCCGAGCCATTAAAACGATTGATGCATGTCAAATATGTGCTGTAATGCTGTATTATGTAGTGCCGGGCGATTGACCTGTGAAATAATGTGCGCTTAATAAAGCTAACATTTTCTTAAGACGGAATCGATGACATACAGTGGCAGGTTTAAGACTTATGATCTGCGTGAGATGCTGAACGTGTCTGTTCAGGGACACAGACGCAGAGTGACACCTTCATTCATCTGCTTTTGCTTGGCTGACAAAACCAACACATTCATTTCAGATGATAGAAACATTCACATGTCATGAAAGATGCTGAGGCTTTACTATGCTGCCTTAATTATGGACCAGAATTTACACTTTTGAGTTGAGCTTTTGATGGATGGATGGATGGATGGATGGAATGATGAATGGATGGATGAACGAACTAACGGACGCATTAATGAATAAATGAAAACAATATATGTATAGATGTATGGGTGGAAGAAGGATGGATACATGGATGTATGGATGGAAGGATGTATTATAGTTAGGATGTATGTATGTATGAATGGCAGGAATAATGTATGGATGGATGTATTATAGGAAGAATAGAATGGTGGAAAAAGGATATATGGGTGGAAGGATGGACGAATGGATTGGATGGATGAATAGAAGGGTGGAGGGATGGATGCAAGAATGATGGATGAATGTATGTGTGAATAGAAGGTGAGATGGGTTAATGTAAATATGGATGGAAAATGTATTATAGGAAAGATGGGTAGATGGGAGGAAGGGAGAATGGATATATGTATGAAAGGAAGGATGGATGGATGGATGTATTATTGGAAGAATGGATGGATGGCAAGAAGAAAGAATGGATGTATTGGATGGATGATGAAAAAATGGTGCATAAACATCAGATAGATCAATAAAAGTGCAGACAAAGAGGTGAAAATTGTTTGGATGTATAAGTGGCCAAACAGGATGGATGAATATCTTTACAGAAGGATGGACAGATGGATAGAATAACATATGGCTGAATATATAAGCGAAACCGAATCTATAAACACATTTTTGAGTGTTTTATATATACTGCCCATTTTTTTCCTCGTCACACGCCGTCACACTCGCCCGAGTCATTGAAGCCGAACGATTTGTAATCAAGCATCCAGACATTTGTAATTACCTGAGGCTGGTGAGCTGGACACGGCGCAGCACGCTCAAGCTTTAAATGTCACTTTCGCCTCCGGCAGTCGTGGGGCTGTTTACATGCTTTTTAAAAAGACAGACGTGGTCCTCACCGCAGGAGAGATGAGGATTTCAGGCCTGTGTTTCTCACTGCGGATATGATCATTTCAATGACTTTTTAATATCTAATGCTAGAAACAGTCGTGTTTTTCTTTTTTTTCTTCTTGCGTTTGGAGTGTCTGGTGGTTAAGATTCATGAGCCGTGCTGCTGTGGCTTCCATGTCGATGGAATGAGAGTCAGAATCAAAATGCACTTACTGTATATATAACTATAGTTCCAGTAATAACTGCTGTCGGGCCATTTTTTTTTCTTGTCGAATAACTCCTTCCTCTTTTCTATGATTTTTTCTGATTTGTGTCAATGGTAGAGCAGTCTGATTGGATTTTCCTGAAGGTGAACTAAAGCAATGCAATCAGTTTTGCATATGAACTTTATTCTGCCGAATGGTGATTTATCATCATTGCTGAGGTGAATAAATTGAAATGTAGCAAATTTGCATTATTTATATTGAGATATAAGGCAGATGCAGGATTAACTGTTTTGATATTTGGCTCATTCAGTAAAATCAGTCGCAGTGTTTGCAACTTTGGGTCACGGGATCAATTTTCGATGAGACAAATTGAGCGCTTTCAATGTTATATAACTAGTGTATAACACACTTAAGTGTCTTAGGTAATACACAAACACAATACATAACAATTCATCATGAATAATATACACATGTAATTGTCAAAATGTATATTTGTCTCCAAATGCTGTAAATACGTTACGAATGTATTAGTTACAAAGTCTTCCAAAACTCTTTTATATAAAGTATTTTTTGTTTCGTTTTTTCAAAACTCATGTTTTCTCAATTTGTCCGGCATTGGTTTATATTCTTATCAACATTTTACTGGAATATGAAACACTTTTAAAATGACTAAGTGCCCATTAAAGATGTATTTATAATCTTGTATTTTTCCAATGTAACTATTAACTATTATCTACTTTTTAACTACTATTAACTATATTTTAATATTTAAATACTATTAACTACTTTTTAATGTTTCATCAATTTTTTCCTACTTCTGAACTGATTGTCTTAATTACTTCAGTGGATCCTTTAATGGCAAGATTATTTCTTTACTCCGGAAATGAATTTTCTTTTTAATTTTAAAAATAACAATTTTAATTAAACTACAATATATTCTGGATTATCATGCTCTAATCACAATCTTAGTTTGCTTTTTGCGTAACACTAGTGGATGAAAGAAAGGTGACTCACAACCCACGATGACTGAGTATGTATATGATTACTTAATACCATCATGCAGGAACTATGAGGCTGTTTAATACAGTAGCATCTTCTGGCAGCCACTGTAGCTCTTTTAATCCTTCAGCTATAATACTGCCCATCTTTCAAAAAGTTCTTTTGTCTGATTTTTCACTCCTTTTATTTCATTGTAAACCTGGAGCTGGAGTGGATCTCTTTCTGAAATCCTAACAAAAGCCAAAGGCCTGGCATTGAATAAAGGACAGGAAGAGCTTGGTCAGCACATGGCTAACAGGTCGACTGCAACCAAACATCTCTGAAGTCCACGACTCAGCTTCTCATAAACAGCATCTGAAACATGATTCAGTTCAATTTGACTCCTTAATGTATTTTTATGGAGAACAGTCCATTTGTTAAAATGCGAAAATGCTACGTTAGGCGTCTGCTTCTCATGTCAGCGATTGTTACGCCCTTAATGCCCCATTTCTCAGCACAGCAACTGCAACCTGAACACATTTCCTGAAACGCTGCTTTTGCATTCGAGTCTGTCAGACTGTGATTGTGTTTGTCTGGATAGAGTCGGAGAAAGGTGAAACTACATGGACTTGTGTTCAACCTGAAGTTTGGTAGGAATCTCACAGGTAAATGCATCAGGCTTGGTAAAAAATCAATTCAGTCCATCGTGTCAGTAAGATCGTGGTGTTTGCAACACTGAAAGTCATGGGTTCAATTCACAAAACAGGAAATTCAAAGTTTTACTGTAGAACTGTTATATATCAAACACCTTGTCTTTATTAAGTTGCTTATTTTCAAAAAATAGCATCCAGTACCATCTGCACCCTTCATATGGCGACATTGCCTCATCAATCCAAGAAGTTAACTATGTTAGAAATAGACATTAACCTGTTGCACACAATCACATGTAATAAGTAACATTAAGTGTCTGTTCAAATGTAGTGGAGTAAAGAGTACAAATACTCAATCAAAAATACAGACAAGAAGACAGCAAAGGTTGCTTATATTTTGGATACTTAGCACAAGCACAAAGTAGCCAAAAATGCCAAGTAACAGTCAATTTACTCAAGTACTTTACACAACTGGAATTTGTATATATAATATATTTGGTTATATTATCCTATAGTGAAAATCTAATAAAAAGTGTAGGTGCCCAATGAAGACATTTTAAATTAAAACACACTGCAAATAAATCCCATATTAAGCTAACAAGCGAAACCATTTCACTGCTCACCAATATGCCAATAAACAATGAGTTGATGGGGATTTAACCCTACGATTCATCATTTGGTCTTTGTTGGTGAAGCAAAACAATTTTCAGGACACCCGTCTTCAAGTTCCCACTTCTGCTGCTGAGAGGTTGAAAACACTAATAGAGACTGTCTGTTGACAGCAGGAGATTACTGTCAGTTATTACCAGTTTTATTCCTCCGATTGTTCCCTGAGGCTTATTATTAAGAAAAATTGTCCAGGATAATTATTGTCTTTAAACATCCTGACTACTGAGCAAATATTATTGTGCACATTGCACGTTATATGCTGGTTCAAACATTCTTCTGTTGTGTTTAGTGATGGTTTCTGGCCTGTGAGAACATGAGACCACAACACACCTAGACAGAGAATGTCTTCTCATCTGGGCATCTTTCAACCAAACCTGGTGTATTGTAACTGCAGACATGAACATCCTGCTGACTTTTGTGTCCACCAGCTGGGAATTATAACAATGGCTGACGTGACTGGACAAACCACTTTTATTTTTAATTTTGCTCTTGTTATGTGTGAAATTTGTCTACGATTAGTTCAACTACAACACATATACTTCAGCTACTTCTGCTGGATTTTTTGCAAACTATTCTTAAAAAAAGGATAAAGAAATATTTTAGGCTGGTGATTAAAATCTTTAAAACACCTTTAAAAATGGATCTAAGGCCGATGGGTTTTTGTTTTTCTCTGCATTTCTCCATATATTGATCCTGCGCTTTTAGACAGAACAAGGTTGCAGACACTCACACAGGTTTATTGATTCTAAGAGGTAAAATAATCCACCGCTATACTTTCAGGAAGCCGGAACCTTGTGTTCTTTTAAAGCCATGTTTCACCAAAATCTAACAATGGCATCCGTTCAAAAAAGTGTGCAATCTTAATTACGCTCCTTGCTGTAATTGCTAAATCTGATTAAAATTCAATCTTTTAGTCAAAAATGCTCTGTAGAAATAAGGCACCAACAATAAATAATAAAACATATACATTTTAGACTTCACAGTATGTATATGTGTGTGTGTGTGTGTGTGTGTAAATAGAAACATAGTATATTTTATATGTGTATTTTTGTATGCATTTAATCATTAGTCTAGCAATGTGTTGTCTTTGCTACTGAGGCAAGTTTTGTTTCGTTTAGGTGGAGTACTATTTCTCCGGTGTAGAGTTTCAAGGTGTTGCCTGTGGTGAGTCCATGATATTTAGGATTCTCCCCAGGACTTTACAGTTCACAAGGTTTTGTAAATGATTTAGTGTCTGTCATCACCGGTTTACTGCAGAACATTTATAATCATCATGACCATCTTAAATGGAGAAGTGTCCAGTGTAGCTCACAGAATCGTTTAAGGGAGAAACAGCGACATCTACAGGCCATTACTTCACAATCCTCTGCAAGTGGAATTCACAATGTTTTGACTTTTATTCCAAGGTCATCCATAGTCTCTATTACAGACCCCGGTCTTATGAATAACCGATCCAGCCAGAAGCCATGAGGCATTTACATGTAATGTATTCGTATGTCAGATGTATTTATTCACAGGAGCTAGACTACCACGGCCAGGCAGGACAGAGCAATGATAACGGATAAAGCCTTTATTCACACTAAACTTACCTGAGATGATGGGAGCCAGGCGGAATATATCAGACAGCCGGCTGTTCACTGGCTCATACGGCGAGTCCTCCAGCAAGTCATTAGCTACAAGATAAAAGATATAGGCTTTGAAAAATACATCCCAGATTAAACTAAAGAAAGAACTACTTGTAAGAGATATGCCTTTTCCAGATGATGTCTTGACCTTGAGAATGGCTTCAGCAGACCCTCGTTTTCACTTTTTTTCTATCAAATTTTCAATACGTTTTTTTGTTTGGAAAATTAGCCCTGCCAAGTACACAATTTATAAAAGCACTGTTTATAAATAGTGGAGTAGTTTTCATTACTCTACGCAGGATTTCTGGCAGCTTGTCAAAAGGTCCTGGATGTTAGCCGATTAATCTGTTGCGAGGCGCTCAGTGGCGCCACATAAAGTGTGTGGACGGATGATTTATTGCATACATGGGTAATAAAAATCATGTCAAATCACTTGTGTAAAAAACATGTTTCATAGTTATTTGAACGTAACTACCGCGATAAACGGCAGTCACAATGTCAAATAAACATCTAACAATAGTGATAACATTTTGCCCACCCTGTAAACTCTGGTAAATACTCCAGAAGATGCGCAGGCAGTTCTTCTCCTTCTTCATCCCTCTTCTGCACTTGCAGTCGTACAAAGGACTCTGTTTCATGGACTCGATGGCATTTCGGCACTCGTCCTGCGCCTCGGGTTCTGCCAGCATGCTGAAGTTACTGGCTCTCCCGGCCACACACTGTCTCATTGTTCGGTACTTGGTACTGCATCCGTACTTGGCCAGACACTGTTCATGAGCCCGAACGCAGTCCAGCCGAACCGAGCGCGACTGTGCGATCGCGTCCGCCTCCGAGAAGTCCACTAGTTCTGGAAAAGAAAGTTACACGGGTGAATAAGAGACGACGACTTACAATGTCCAGTCTCGGTTTTTTCAATGGTGATTTTTGATGAACATCAAGTTTATGGAAGATTATTTTTTTCATTGTTTACATGCGCACACTTTAGCATTTTCAATGAAACACAAACTCGTCCGTATCTTACCAAGAATGGGAACCAAGATCCAGAAAGTTGCGAAAAACATCGTAGCTTTATTCAGATCCATTTATAGAGCAGAGGAAATCTATTAAACGCAGAATATCGTAATTTCCCAAATAAATCCATCGCGCGCCAGCTGCGCACCGCCGAGGAACAAGTGATGAGACATGATACACATCCGGACAGACTCCGAGAAAAAAGCGCTCAGGGGTGCACTGATGGACACACCCCGCGAGGAAAAGTCTAAAGAACTTAGAGACTTTTCAAAATACACATCAAATCAATCTTCCCGGCATGAAAAAGTAAAATTATCCTTCACTCTTGCAGCAGGGATTCACAACCGCACTGCTAAACAAAGCGTTCCAATGGATTACTAAAAGTTCAAGTTCATGTTGAGCAGATGTGAGATGTTGAGATGTAAGTCCAGAGTCCGGATCTGAGTCCGACACTGTGCGTCTGAGCCCCAAGCGCGCGCGCTATAGAGTGGAGGGACTGCGCATGTGCCGCGCTGGTTCTGGAGACTCCTGGACCGTTTGGCTCGCGCGGACGACGAATATTCGCTGATTAGGCACCGCCGAGCACTTTACCTAATAAGATTTAAGTAAAGGATGAGTTGGCATTCACTTTAAGAGCCTTGCAACACCTCACGACTCGTGTAGGAATTATTCCCTGGCATTCGAGGCGTAAGAATCTCGGTAAATGTTCTGGGCTCGTCAGTGTAGTTTGTGGTGCCGTTTATTTTCCCTCTGCACGTCAAACGACTTTAAACACGTGTGGTTTATGCGCATTATCGAAATAACGGAACGCTTAGTGAGATTAAAAGTGAACTGTTGTGTCCATGTGGATTCCAGCGTTTAATGTTGCTTTTATTATAGCGAACTAAATCGTAATTGTGTGTGTGTGTGTGTGTGTGTGTGTGTGTGTGTCTTTTGCATGAAAATAATTTTACACAAACTATAGGACTTTTTTGCTGACATACAATCAACATGGAAAACGCGATGATAGAATACATCATATTTGGTCGTTTTAATCGGAAGCATCGTTTAGCAATTTCCGTGGAATAAACAGGAACGTGAGCGCCACCTGTTGAAGAACAACGAATGAAAGATCTAGTTCCTATTGCAATTTGGTATACAGTGTAGCTGATTTAACAGCACATCACATGATATTTACATACAATTTGTCATTTGTTTTATTAATACATGCTTTTTTTTTACGTTTATTTCTGAAAACACTACATTCTTTTTTTTTTTAATTAATCCATGCGAAAACAGTTTCATTCCACTATCCATCAACCGTGATCCAATCGCTGCTTTCTTTATATTGTAAACCGATTCCTTCTCACATGTTTATGAGATTCAGTCTAAACTGAAATCAATTTCTCATGTAATGAATTTTTAAAAATACATAAATACTGATCATGCAAAAGAAATAGCATTAGCCAGCAATTGCCGGATGTAAAAAAAAACAGTTTGACTAATGAAATAGCACAGGCACAATAAATGTGATTATAAAATCAATAGGTGATCAATATTTACCTTTACAGTGTGTGCAAAAGCCCAACCATCTAGGAAATTAAGTCGAGTGGATTTATTGTCAGTTAATCAACGACATTGCTGGAGGCCGGAGGATGATGTGAATAACAGCATCACGTAAACGCAGCATCATTGATCCACTCATGATTTTGTAGATAATTAACTTAATCTGAGGCAAAGCCATGAATTCAGGTTCTCCTTAGACTTATTTTTCTCCCTGACAGTGGGTTGTTTTCTTAGACATTTCTCAGACATTTCAATATTGCAGTCACAATTAGGCTGCAATAATGATATATAATATAATAGCTGTATAATGTATAGCTGCTTTTAGATGTTCTCAGTGAAAACTTTATAAACAAACTGAACTTGAAAATGTTACAAACTGAACTTGAATACACACACACACACCACAGAAGTTTAGTATTGCATAATGAAAACCATTTCACTTGTTGTTGAGTAAAGATAACTTCTAATTGTTGAGTTTCTGCGGCGAATAATAACCAGTTGTGTGCCAAACAACTTATAATTATTATAATTGCGACCTGTGTGTGTGTTTGTGTGTGTGTGTGCTTGCCCACAGGCCTTGTTGCACAGACACAGGCATTTAAATATAAAAGCAATCACACAGAGTGCTGCAGTGCATCTCCATTTAGCTTGTGTTAAAAGAAAAATCAATGGGAGATTTGTGGCAGGAAGTCTGTATATCCTCGGTGGTCTTTCAGTCATCCGCGGGGGAGACGATTGTTCGGTTTCTGTCTCACAAGTCCTGGTCCTCATTGGTGGGAGAAGGCCACTGCGGGGAAGCTTTGAAACTCAACCCCCAAGAATAATCCGTAAAATGGACTCCCATTTATCACACTTAGAAACACAGTAAGGGCCTGAGTAATATTGTGGAGCAATCGATTGAGAGTAATTTGATCCGTGTCATCTGTACAGCTAATTGATTGCTTGTTTCAAAAGCCGTATTGGTGTGTAAGCGCGTCCGGTTCTTGTAGATGCCGTTGCTTCATTGATCTCCATTGTTATGTATTAATTGGTGGAGATTGGAAATAACGGCCGTTTCTTCCTTCAGTAGGCAAATGTGTTCTATGCGAACATTCGTCTTTGATCCACCGTAGAAAATAATCAAGACACATTTAAAGGACAGTGATTGCTAATTTTGACGGTTCTTTTTAATCCCGACATCTAACAGTCTTACTGGTCACGTGCTTCACTCGTCATCAGAAGACACCGAGACACATCACAAATTACATACAGTATTTGGTTTGGAGTAAAAAACACAATTTGGCATAATGCTGAAAGAGAAGTAAAACTAGTAGAATCAAACAATTGAATTTTGTTAAACGATGATATGATAAAATAAATTCATAGTCATTACCTATACTTTTGATCTCTCTCTCTCTCTGTCTCTCTCTCTCTCACACACACACACACACTTGCATTTATATTGCAAAACAATCTCATTCTTTGAACTCGAAGCATCAAAATATTCCCCTTCCCCTCCTCTTTACTCTGACCTTAACAAAAACTAAGTTATATCCTCTGCCTTAAAATAACATCTTGACCCTCAAAAATATCTTCAAAATTGGGGGGCCCTAGACAAAGACCCCATTATTACACCACGGGGCACCACTTTGTGCTAAGAACTAGCATTCTCGGCCCAATTTTGTGCCAAATGCAGGAACACACACACACACACACACACGACAAGCGCAACGGGTGTACATTATGTTATAAATTTACCATTCATCTGTAATTCTTCCTAAAAGAAGTGTTTTACATTACTATATAATTTCAATATAGTGTGCTTGAAATGGAGAAATCACCAGTGAAGCCTTTTGCTGATGACGTGAAGGCATTTAAACGTACGTCATGCATTTGACAGGTAGTTCATGCTTCGACCAGCAGATGGCAATGTCGCAGCGCTTATCACCGACGAAGTGATGTCATTTTTGCCTACTTAGACGTACAAAAACTACATGCATTTACAAAGGATAAATGTACAATTTTAAAGGCTGTGGTTTTGAAACCAGAGCTAAAAATCACAAAAGACGAGGAAAAGCCCAGAAGCTACTCAACACAGCATGAATATGTCGCCCATCTGATCATTCATAACGTGCATTTTCTAATCTAGACTACAAGTAGAGCTAAACTGGGATAGTGCATCGTAGTGAGACGTCCCCAAGCGTCCCGAGCTCCATATAGCAATAGAAACCAGTGCCACTGGTCGAATGTGGCCTTGTTTTCTTTGAAAGTGGCACAAATGTGTGTAACGCAAACTGGTACAACTGGCAGCGAGTGTCTGGGAAGCTTTGACAACACTCTAATTATTTATCCCTGGCATTTTTGCCCCACTTTCCCGAAGAGCCGCTGATTGACAGAGCGTGTTTAATTGCCTCCTCATTCACTACGAGTTATTCTGCTCCGGGCTGCATGAACAGGGAAGGTGAAATCGGGAATCCCTCGGAGGAAGTGCACCATTAATGCGTGCTTGTTTCAAAAGTGACTCGTAGTCGTTCTCTATTAATAAGTTTGTGTTACTCTAACAATGTTGTTGCCTGGTGTTTCGCCGGTAATTAAGGCGGAAGTTGAAAGTGACAGCGCCTAGCGAGAAGCCGTGTTTATTTGGGTTAGCGCTTTAAGTGAAGTTGGAACACTAACCCGTATTGTTCCTATAGGCCCACCGCGCAAAACCCTCATTTGTATTCGTCCGACGTGTGTAATTAGCTCGGGATTGCGCATATAATATGACACGCAAGGTCAAGTGACAGCGGCGTGTGGACGTCCTCGTCCTTGCTCAGACCATCGGGTGGTGGGTTTGCGCCTTGTTACCTAACCCGACAACCGCGACAGCCCGTTTGATGAGGCTGTAAATGCTGCCAAATGGAGAAAGAGTGGTTTGAGAAGACAAGCCCATGCATTTATTTCAGCTTGGGCCAATTTTTTGTACCTCTCCGTGTCTTTAGTAGGCGCTAATGTGGGGATTTCACAGCAATGCTGGTCATTTTTGTTGACGTGTGGAACCGACATCCATAAATGGATACGGGGGGTGTGTGTGTGTGTGTTGCTCTAGGATTTTTTGGCCACCAATCCTTGGTTCCTGGGATTGGCTCCCCGTGACCCAGAAATGGAAAAGTGGATCCAATAATACCCGATGCCTGGCGTGTAACAAGCCGATGATGAAAAGCCACAAAATGGCCTGGAAGACATCCAGTGCCCACCAGCTGACCCGTGCCCCCCTTGCACCAGAGTTCATTTCATTGACAAAATATTTTCGTCATCGTCTTTTTTTTCCCTGACGTAAACGAACGAGAACTATAAAAAAATTCCGCCTTAGAGACGAAAACTATAACTACATTTATTGACACTTTTGTCAATAAATACAATTCAAACAAAAATGCCTTTTGTGACGGCGTAGAATCATAAACCGAGCTTGTAAAGAAAGGCAGGTGCAAATGAAGAGTTATCATTGGTTAATCAGGACACAAAGCCTTTCAGGAAAAGCAGTTAACTTAGTAAATTAGTAAACATTTAGAATATATAGCACATATATAAATCTACACCGTAATTTAGTCAACTAAAATGTTGTGGTAATTAGTCGACTAAAATTAGACTAAAACTAAAAAGAATTAAGATGACTAAATTGGCACTAAAATAAAACTTGCTTGAGTTTGATGGCTAAACCTAAATAAAAAATTTTTGTCAAAATTAACACTGCCTCTCACCAACCCCAGATTGGCACTTGAATTGAAATAAATAATGAGAATGAAAAGCGGATGTCTGCAAACACTCATCTGAGGCCGCCGCTCCAGCAAGACAACAGTAGACTGCGGGGGTCCGGTGTGTGTGTCAATAAGGTTTGCTTGGAGCTTCTTCACCTGCAAATGTCAGAGACGCAGACACATCTGTCTCTAGATGCTTCGTCTCTTTCATGTGAAGACCCTCTACTGTGCAGCTCAATCCTGGGTAAAGTTGTTCCGAGGGGTCCGTCGGTCAAGAAACAATGAGGAAACCATGAATAAGAAACCAATAGTTTGTGTGCAGGAGTGGACGCGATCCGTTAGATTTCACCGTAATTATTGGAGAGCGGTGTAACTAAGAGCTACGTTTTGTATTCTTCTTCTTTGTAATATTATTTTTGAATTTTTAACTAGACTACTTGCTGTTGAACATGCTAAAATATGATAAATATGTATTTATCCTATTTTTAATCTTTTAACATTTTTAATTTTTCAGCATAATTTTTCCTTTAACTTAACGTAAATCGGAATCATATTTAAAGCGTTTACACAACGTTTATTGCTGAAATGTTGTTCTAGTTTCTGGATGTGCATTCTTCATTCATCTTCTCATCTTCAAAGTTTTATCTTTTCAATTTTTATACTTTTCTTTGTATTCTACTAGTCATTCATCAGTTTTTTTCCTACTGACTTTCAATGGGATTCATTGTTCATCGTTCATCGTACGTCTTCTTTTCAATGTCTTCTCGTCTCTCATTATTCATTGTGGAAATGTCGTTTCCACTCTAAATTCATCTAGAAACTTTTTTCTTCATTGCAGAGCAGCTTCTTCATATCCATTATGTATATAAGTTAATGCACTTTAAGTCTGGGATCAATTATTCACCGTCTCGATTTGATTCTGTGGAGCTTATTAGAGAGAAAACGCTGATCAACTTTCTTCGTTTCTACTTTTAGACTATTTTCTGTAATTTGATTTTTTCTTAGTTTCTACTTTTAAACAACATTAATAGACACTTTAAAAAATGTTTTATTGAAATCTTTTTAGTCTTTCAGGAACGTCCTTATTGTAGTAGAACACAGGGTTTTTGACTAGCGCCACCAGCTTCTCAGAAGTTGCATCATTTATTTCAGTAACATTTTCCTTTGCTTTTTTGTGCTTACTCCTACAGTCACGACTCAGGAGCAAGACGGTGTCCAACAGAGCGCGGCATCCCAAAAACGCCCATTCTTTGTGTGTGATCAGAGAAAAAAATGAAGCAACAGTTGAACAGAAGCAATGGTGGGAGTTGAAAGGTGCCGCGTGAGGTTAAATTAGTGTCGAGCTGCTACCCTGTTTCTGCCCTTTTCTGTTCATCCCTTTATTATTTTTTTTAGGCAGATAGTGGCGAGCTTGTGTTCTGGAAAGCTGTAACTATGCAAAACATGTCAATGCCTTGTGTTTCTGTGACGGCGGGATGGAGGTGAGAGCATCGCCATGGAAACCCAATATGAGCTTGAGAGCAAGTCAAAACCATTTATTATCAAACTAGATTCGTTTTTTTTTTTTTTTTTTTTGTGATTCTCTGTCTTAACTAATTGCCAAATCTTAATATGATGCTAGAAAACGCACTCACACATACACACACACACCCAGTACATTTTATAAACAAATATTATTCTTTAAAAACATTCTTATTTAAATATTTCTTGTTAAACGTGAAATAAAAAGATTCTTTAAATGATAGGATATAAAAGCTGCTAGGTAAAAATACGTATTCAAAAAGCGGTTTAAAATGGGCGTAAAAATAAAATACCTTTAATGATGCATTAAAAGTGTCTTACACACAATTACAGTATTTGATTTTATGATTGAAAAGATGAAGATTTTAGTATGTTCGGATCACACACTGTTAAAATATCACACTGAATTAAACTTTTTCAAGGAATGAATCTTGGTTGAATTTGTTTGAAAATGCTGTAAATCCACATTCAAATTTACTTAAGCATAAAAACATTATAGTTATAAATAATATTTTAATCTATGGTCAACCTACAAACAAAGATTTGGGTTAACAACATCATTTTTTGTAGAACATGGCAGCGTTTTAAAGTAAATGTGTGTGTGTGGGTGTGTGTGTGTGTGTGTGTGTGTGTGTGTGTGTGTGTGTGTTTATAAAGCCTAAAAATGACAAAAGAGAAAAGTGAGGCCCAAAAATCTAATTTAGTTCCAATAAGCAAAACATATAAAGACAATAGGATCCATTAAGGAACTATATGAGCAATAACACGAACAAAGCTTGACTGGCAACCTGGACTACAAGACATGACAAAACCAGGCAAAACCGTCTGACACTGATTCAAACATGTAAAGATTTGACAAGACTTTAAAGAAAACGAGGGCTTTATATAGACGGACACATGAGAGAGAACACAATCAACGGGTGGCAAGAATTAACTAAAGAAAAGGAATTAAAGGAAAAACATGTGACAAATACTGAGAATTAACTACGGAAATAAGGAGAAATTGAAGTGCTTCGAAGAATAATGACGAACACACTCAGAACACAGAAACACAACAGCGCCAGAAAATGCAAAACAGGGGAGACGAAAAATGAGGTTGAGGTTTTGGGGTTATTTGCAAAATGTATTTGCAATTTTGTTTTTACACATCTTCATTTTCTTATTTGGCATTTATTTGTGATTTTGGGGTTATTTAAGGCAATTATTCGTGATTTTGAGGTTATTTAAGGTTTTTATTTGTGATTTTGGAGTTATTTCAACCATGCACTTGTTATTTTAGGGTTATTTCATGGATTATTTGTGATTTTAGTGTAATTCCAGGCATCATTTCACAATGTTTTTGGGGTTATTCCAGATCTTTCTTTGGTGAAAGATCTTTTTTTTCTGGGGTTATAAGACACTCTTTCATATTTTTGAGGTTATTTAAGGCCATTTGTCATATTTTGGGGACTATTTAAAGCCCAATTTCTGTACAGGCGTTCTGTACTGTTATTTTGCAGTTCCTCAAGACGTAAGATCTTGTATTTTAACAATCAGTAATTTCAGAGCAATTTCTGCAGGAGCAGCATTATTTATGTGCCCTTTAAATACCAGCGTCTTGTGAAATACAGTATTACCGCAGTAGTCTGTCGTCACGTCGGGCGCAGCTCCTCTGCAGCACTTCATTATAATTTCTGCATTTAATGCAATTGATCTCAGCCCGAGCGACCAATTAGCAAAGTGGCCGAATGACACGCCGATGATTGATTATGTCGAAAAGAAAAACAAATCTGTATTCTAATCAACAAGCCGCTGGAAACACATCTGCACGCCATGTTAACTGCGAGCCTCAGAACCGCAGCTTCTCCCAACATTGCCGAAAAGAACCCGGGGCAGGTATTTAAGTAGTTTGAGAGATGTAGTCAGGATCTAAGGGAGCCAAGGGTAACCCTTTTTTGCCTTCTACAATCAGAAAGAGACCTCTGGGTCCCCGTCATCGCTCCATAAGTGGGTTATGTAGGGTACAGGGTATTTTGAGCCTCCTTGGCGTATCCTCCAAAGAGATGAATAATGTAAAATGGGCCTGACTGCACCGCATACCAAGTTGTCAAAACCAACTTTCTTGCGTCTCCTTGGCAGCTGTGATGTGACATGTTTGATAAATGTTGTAAACTTTCCCCTAAATTCTCTCAAATTCTTCTCAAAACCTTTAAATCGCACAAAAATCGCCTTTTTTTTGGCGACTTCCCGCTTTGATCTGCGAGCTCGACTGCTGCGTGATCGAACCGATTCCGCATGTATTTTTAAGCGTCCGCTTTAGTATTCGTGACGACGCCTCTGTTTCGCATTCAAGAGCAAACTGCGCTTTTATGTGAAGTGTTAAACAGTGGCTGAGCTCTCACACGCCATACACGGCTAAAATCGCACGGTTAGGTGAAGCTTTCAACACATGAATCTGTGCATGACGGCGAGGATCGGACGAGGGCCAACAGCATGGGTCGTTAGGCCAAAGATGCCACTCGGCACTTTTTACACCACCTAAGGAAGTGATAAGGTCAGGCTCGGCTGGCCACTACAGCAACAAAGATGACCAAGACAGATGATTGGAGCCTGAAATTTGTCCCCCCTCGCTCCGGCCGTCAAGTCTTATGGTGTCCAGAAGGGCCTGTACAACTTAATCTCCGTGATGGATCAATAATGGCATCATGGGTAGAATGTCATGCGAGTTCAAGTGAAGGGTTTCTGTCGAGTGACTGCCTGCAGCTTCGCTATTGACTCGCGACAACTTCCTGACCTCCTCGCGCATGTCACATTAGTGTCATCCCGCTGTCTCGGTTAGGATGCCACGTGCGCTTTCTTTGACTGTGATTGGATGACACAGGGTCTAACGAGCCAATTGGAAAGGTTAGAGTGGCTCTCCGGCTTTTTAATCCGGGGATGGGAAATTAGCATAATTTCAGAACGTGGCGCTTAACCTCATTCACCTTTCAGCTTTCTTCCTTTATTTGGGGATATAATGAGAGAGCATTGCGCTCAGCTCATTAGCCTTCGCTGTCATTATCTCACGCAGGAGGCCCTGAGCAAACAGGGGGCAATCAGGCGACGTTCCCAAATACACAAAGCTCTTGTAAATCCGGCTGGCAGCCCTGTTCCGTGATCTGGAGAAGTCTCCGGAGTTTACAGGCAGAGGAATGTGCAGGAAGTCACCTGACAGTTAGGGCAAGAAAAAAAAGGGTTCCAAATTTCAAACTCGCAGGTATTTTGTGTCCGGGCGTGGTTCGTTTGGCCGACCCTGACCCGATTGGATGAGGTGGACTGGAGCGCGATTTGCTGGATTCGGGCGTGGTTCGCTTGTAGTGTGAGTGCAAACCACTTGAGAGTAGATCAGGGGGTGTGACATCACATTTGAGACACTCGACAACAAGAAAATGCGTGAGCAGCACATTTTTGTGCAACAAAAGCGATCAATCTATTAAACAACCGATTTTGCGAGACTGTGAAGCTCCGCAGATGATTCGAATGAAGCCATAAACCTAACCAGAGCGACAGAATCCATTGCTTCAGTGAAAGAGCCACTCTTCCTGTTTATATTGAAACCGTTGCACCACAATAATCAGTGTTATGTCAGCGGCAATCCATAAAATAACAGTGAGAAACTTTCATACAGAAAGACTCTGACCGGACCTGAAGCCTGAGTATTGTGTTGCCTTCAAGACTCAAGTTTCAGGCCAAGTGCTATGACTGGAAACTTTGACCTGCAATACACTCCACGTGTGAAGTTAAATGCAGTGAATTAAAGTTCTTGTTCCCAAATTGTTCTTCTCGATTGCACGCAAACCCGTCAGTAGCAATTATACCTTCATTCCATTGTTACATGTGATTCTCAGGTGTTTCAGAGTGTTGCATTGCTATTTTAAGCAGCCTGAAGCCTGTTCGTACTGTGCACTGTATTTTTAAACGACCAAGAAAAGTTCATTTTGGAGGATTGATGGAAATTTGTCTAAATGAAACATTGGAATATAGATCATGGCTTGCCATCAATTTTAGCTACTGGCAGAACATTTGATTGAAGACTTTTTGGGTTTTAGCCGTTGGACAATCAAGTTTAAGGTCCTTTTGTACTTTCTCTCTATGTTTGTGTGGGTTTCTTCTCCAGTGGGTCACTAGTTTCCCACAGTCCAAAAACTTGTGCTCAGAAGAACTGGAGTCTGTAAAATTGACCATCTGCATGAATGTTTATGTCTGTGTTTTCCGCTCTGTGATAGTTTGGTATATATTGCATAACTACATGAACACAAACCCACCTCGAGCGAATCTTGGTACAGTTAGTAATTGTTTTACTTCTAATGACTTTCAACAAAAAAACATTACTGCCGTTTACTTCTTGTTTCTACTTCTCAGCTTCAGGGGGAATTTTGGTAGAATTTTCGAGCAGTGTGAAACTGCTGCTCCACATTTTCCCTCTCTGGAATAACGCTGGTGACTGCGAGATCCGACAAGCACATTTAAAAATGACATTGTGAAAAAGTCCCATTCTGTGTGGAAATGGTTGGTTTTTGGCTTCTTCACTTCTTCGTCTAGTCATTTTTTGATCCCCCCCTTGATTGAGTTAAAAGAAATAAATTGAATGTTCACTAGACGACTCAACGGTTTGCTGCAATTGTTTCACTAGACGACTCGACAGTTTGATGTTTTTGCTGCGGTGACCCGGTTCAGAAGCGATCAGATTTGCTGCCCAGTATAACGATTAAAAAACCTGTTTCAAAGTGGGGATAGATGATCTACTGACACATTTGATAGCCACGTGATCTACTTACAAAACTGCCGCGATTGACCATTAGATCACAATCAATATATTGAGCCGGCTTGCTTTAGGGTGTCAATCATCAGATTCTGCCCAACATACGGTCCAATCAGCATGTTTCCCTCACTCACTCTGGTAGATAATTTGCTGTTGATGGATATGCAAATTATGGATTGACGTCTTGAGCAATGAAAAATGGTTTCGGTGGAAGTCAAGACGGTGTAAGAGGCAAGATGGAGTTACAAAATGAACCAGAAGGCGTGATGATGGCTTTGGTTCTTTTTTTTTTCTTCTTGTCAGAAATATTAATTAGAGCTTCTCAATTAGGTGCGTTGAACAAAAGGGAACAACATATTAGAAATCGGCAATCTTTCCTAATTTGGTTAGAAATGCAGCCAATTACAGCACAGATGTGCACAATACGGAGGTTTCACATCAATTAACTATCAGCTGATGTGATTCGCTCTCCCGGTAGAATAAAAAAAGAGTCAGTAATGTCATTGCCAATCTGGATGTCCTTTTAATAGTGTTAATAGCCAAGAGCAGCTTGTTTTCTCCAGTACAAGATGGAGAGGGTGTAGTGTAATTCATTACTCAATCCAGCTTGAGTCTGGAGCCAGGGATGCATGAATAAGATGCCGTCTTGTTCCAGGCTGCCGTATGTATACGTATAATTGCTGCGGTTTTCAGAAGGCGACAGAGATGGATCCAAATGCAGCTTCAAGGTGTGAGGGACTTTTATTTTAACCAATATAAAAAATAAGCAGCCACGAGGGGCAAACTAACAAGCCACACTGGAAAAATCCAACATACTTAAACGGTAGAAAATAAATAGATGCTGTGGTCTAAACACAACTAAACTAACACTTGACTAGACATTTTGATTCTGAAACTTAAGTCAAGGCAAGATGGGGAAACATACAGATCGGGACATCAAACGACAAGAAACAAAGAAATCAAGGGCTTTAAATAGACCAAACAAATGAGGGAGTCGACAATGAACAAGTGCGAGAAATAAATAGGCTGTTTTCACACCTGAGGTTCTGTTCATTTGGTCCAGACCAAGTGCAAGAAAATATAGATTGTAGAGTTTACTGCCAATTTGGTTTCTTCTCACACCAGATTGATTGCTCTGGTCCAAACCAGTTGAATTGAACCAAATTGCATCCAAGAAATCACATTCATGTCACTCAGTGGTCACGTGTGCTTTTGAACAAATCAATTTTTTTCATATTCATGTATATTCATCTTACAAACATTCTCCTGCTTCTGATTGATCAGAAATTACAAAAACAAAAATAACAAAACACAAAATCACAGCCTGATTGAGTTAATGGTTGTTGTGTGCTATATTGTTTGTGTATATCAATAATACCACACCGTAATATTTGAGAATAAATCACATATGTCAGGAAAACAATGTTTTAATGCATCACAAACTGCAAAGGCACATTGCAAGTCACTTCAGACAGAAACACAGAAAGTGTGCATTCCTTTTGGTAAGTGAACTAGTCCAGAAAAGTTTTCCGTTACTGTCGGGTCTATTCAAGTCCATAAGTAATGCAAAGTAAGCGAGTTTGTCAACATGGTCACTATGGACCATATAGCAATTGGGCAGTGCATTTAATATTCCAGTGAACACACTTAAACCTGGAGCAGTGGGCAACTTTAAGTTGTGGTGCCCGGTAGCATGTGGGTTTCAGTGTCTTGCCCAAGATCCAGACAAAGCGGGATTTGAACCTCCAACCTCTCTGTCACAATTCCAATTCCCTACTATTGGACTGTATCCTCTGATCATAAATGAACTGCTACAGGTTTGTTTGACAGCATACCAAAACCACTTCTCCTCCGAGGTCTTGTTACGCTTCTTTGGTCTGATTTTTGTGGGAACTTCAGTGTATTGAAACCGTAGTAAGTGGCAAAACAAACTAGTTTGATTCAGTTATACTAATGAAGGCAGGTGTGAAAGCTCTCTGAAGGCAGCTGAAACTCATGAGTGATTAACGAGCAAACAGGTGGACTAACAATTAACTAAAATTTGAATCAAAAAGGCTAGAAAACTATGACAGGACGTTCAATACAACTCAAAACACATAAGCAATTAGGAAAGCAAACCACAGGGACATGGGCACTGCCAGGATACCAGTCTCCCCTCGCATCATGAAAGAGTGACGACAATCCTGACAACAATAATACAGAGTTTCCTGAGGGAAAGAAGGACGGTTGAGTTTTCAGTTGAGCTTCCAAATGCTTTCAGAGCTTGAAATATCCCATTCACTTTAGGTTTGATCCGATTCTTTGTGGAAAAAAAAAGAGATTTGGAATGTTCTGAGCAAATCTTTTTTTTTCAAGTGACTTCCAACATCTGTTTGAATGTGTTTTTACATAATGCATCTGCTTGTCCGCAGGGATTCCCTCCTCGCCAGCGCTCGCATTCTGGCATGCAACTGTCAGACTTCTCTCAACAATTCAATGCAGGGTACTAGTGGGGACGTCGTAACTCAGAGCAGCTGTTTGGCGCATCAGAAAGGGACAGGCTGTCTGAAGGCCTTTTCTGTTCTGGCTGTATGCCCGCGATTTCTCTTAAACCAACTTCCTTCTGTTTGGTTTGTCCTGCCTACCCATGCCAAACAAGCCGGTGGGCGAGGGAACGCCGTAAGTCTGAATGCTGTTGGAGCAGGTGATGCAAACAGGATTTACTGTAATGATGTTTTTTATCTCTTTTCCATTGATGGAGCTCGATAACTGGAGCAAATCCCAGCGACCCTTGGCTTAAGAGACACAACGTGTATTGGTGGATAGCCAATCACCAAGCAGGACACTTACGGGCACTTATGGGCAATTTACCAAATACGTGGTGTAGGACAGTGAGAGGTAACTAAAGACCTGGAAGAAACCCACAAACTCTACACAGAAACCTGTCTGGGACTCAAGCTGGCAGTCTCATGAGCGTCAACACTACCCACCCTACCACCGTGCCACCCTTACTTTAATCCAACCCTACAATTAAAACAAACTTTCGAAGCACTTGCCGTCCAGAGCATCATAAGATCACGGTAAGATACAAAACGGTGCTGATGTTGCAAGTGATGATGAAAGGATAAATGTGCACATGATTCGCCACGGGCATGTGCCCATTATACCATTACCCTGCTTTATCTTTTGTACTCCAGGGTGTAATTATGTCAATCACGGCACAGCTAACGAACACCGGCTTCAGTGTGGAAGATTCCTTTCCCTCTGCTGATGATGCTTGTTTGGAACAAGGATCAATTTGACTGTTTTCTGCAGCAGCAGGGCTACGGGTTCATTAGAGTGTCTGTGATGAGAGTGTTTGATCGGCATCAGGGGAATGTGATTTAAGGTGTCATAACAGATGGCACCAGAAGCAAACGACTGCAGGAATTTCTACCTTAGCAACAGGACAACTGATAGTAGAATTTTTCTTTTGCGATGCTATTGTGCATGAACTGTGTGTGTGTGTGTGTGTGTGTGTGTGTGTGTGTGTGTGTGTGCTTGTGTAGGAGGGAGAAATGAGGTCTGGCTGTGGGAGATGCACAAATGAGCTTCAGACACACATTTGAGACTGCAATGTTTCGTTGGTAACCTAGCAACAGCATATTTGGGGTTAAATGGCAACTATAACATAAACACACCTATCTCCCAACTCCTCTGTTTTTGAATCAGCCACTCTCCCCTGCAAAGTGGGCTTTATTTGTCCTCTGGTTTTTCGATTACTTGCTCAGTCCGATGAAAGAAAGCAACCTGTCTGCTCGGAGCAACTACCTCCTCTTTTTTCCCATCATGCCCTTGGCACACGTGCTAGTCTTTTATTTATCGTCCTTGCTTATTGTCATAAGTCTGACTCTTAGCATAGGGAAAAGGCTGTGGTCAGAAATCAGGAGAGATTCATGCCCTGAAGGAGAGATGAAATGGAAAAATCCTTCTATCATCTCGAGCTACTCATGCACTTAGCGCTAGACTCGTGTTCCCTCCAGGCCATATCTCAGCCTAAGCGTCCTCAGACTTAATTTATGCGTGCCGACTGAACATTCTTTAAACCTTTCTGTCGGAGAATTTCCGGATACATGCATAAAGCTTAAACCGCTGTCTCCCGAAGCTTCTGGAATAGCTGTTGCTCTTATGTTGTGTTTGACAGAAGTTTCCTTGTTGATGAAATGTGCAGATCTGTCACAGAGTTCTGCTTTCGAAGCATTACTGGGTTTTAATGATGCTCAGAGCAGCTTGATGGTGTTACGGTTGAGGTTACAATTTCTAATCATTGTGAACCCAGCAAATGTCTTGAGGTGGTGCAGTGTTGATGTTGTATTTTAATTTGGTGGCAAACTAAAATATGCTTTCAGGTCAATAATTGACGATTATTTCTTTTGCTCTAGGATCAACTGACTTTGCTGACATTCGCTGCAATATGTGTTATCTTTTTCAGTAGATTTACAGTACATATATACCACAACGAAAGATTTAAATATATACTT